>JAUMHQ010000085.1:6120759-6145258 GCA_032361165.1 Enteromius paludinosus
TGTCCATGTACTGAACTGTTATTATTCAACCATGCCAAGATAAATTCAGTTTTCCATTCTATGGCACCTTTAATTGATTGATGTTAGTTGGTTACTTGTGGCATGAGGGCGAGTAATAGTTTATTTTTGCAAACTATTCCTTTAACTTGTAATGAACCTGAAATAATCAAATCAAGTGCCTTTTATAAAAGATATGATATTCATTGCACTTATTAAGCGCTAAGAACAGTGTACTTCTTTGGTCACGTCTTATCTTGTCAACAGAGCCATTGGTACAAACAGGTGCACAATGACCCTGGGTGTGTGTGTAGGACGGTATGACGTGTATGTGCAGAGGCGTTGGTGAACAAAGGTGGTCTGAATGGAAAACCCAAGGAAAGGCCATCCAGAGTCTATGAATGTCAGTTTTCACTGACTGCATGTTCACTTACTGCTTTGTCTCTCCATTTTACAATGCAGGCGGTGCTCAATACCTCTTCACCCAAGGCTTCATCATGAACAGTAGCCCTGCCTCTCATGAATGAACCTCTGTCAGGGCCTTTCTTCCAGCCTTCATTCGTTAGCACTGCAAGACATTAGAGATTTGGACAGAGTAAGCAAGACAGCAAGAGAGAGAAAAAGACTACTGGCCTCATGTGAAACCATATTTCACAGTTTATGTTTCCAGACAACACCTGTCACTTCAGCATATATATGCCAACATCAGCACATGGACATATAAACACATGCACACACACTTCTTTTCTTCACTATCACACACACACACACACACACACACACACACACACACACACTCACACTGTACTTATTGCACCTTGTGAAGGACACAAGGGGCCATTAATTACTGGAATGGGCAGTTTTAAATCTGGCAGAAGGACGCAGTGTTGTTCCTGCAGAATGGAACGTAATTAAGGGGAAAGGCCACACGTCAGCGCCGAGGAGCCCGCGGACAATGCTGATGGGGATTTATTACTTCACCTCGTAGAGAGCGAGAGAGTGCAAGAAACTGTGCTGGGGCAGCAGCAGCCAGGGTCTCGCACACATCTGAGTGAAATTGAACGCACCCGCACATGTGCATGTTGATACAAACACATTCGCTTGCATTTAAAAACATACAGCTCACTCACAATGTCCAGCACATGCAGAAGGTCACATATTCCCCTTAAGGCTTTCTTTGGCTAATTACGTCTTTTCTTTTTCGGAAGATCTGCAAAATTGTTTGACCCTACACAAATAACATTAACCTATGGAGTTGTGGATTTTCACACTATGTTTTTGAGTGCTGGCACCTTAAATATTGAATATTAACCACCTGTTAACATCTAGGTTAAATAGTAGCTAATCAGTGCATTTTTTGAGGGAACGTCAATGAAATGAGACATTTACAGTGCGGCACATCGGTCATCTGCAGAAAAGTCACAAATCACAAAAAGAAGCAATTAAGTGTATAATATATTAACACATTTAATTAAAAAAACTAATTCCGTCATCATTAACTGACCTTCATATCATTCTAAACCTATAAATGTTTTTTAAATGTTTATTTTCTGTTGGGCACACAAGTTTGGAAGTTGCAAATAATATCAAGTATTTGGTTTGAAAGTTTATCATTGAGCTATTATTTCATTTTCATTTTATTGGTACCGACAAACTTAAGTTGCCTTGTAATATACAAAAAAAAGGTAAAGTGGGTAATCATGCTTTCCTGACCTGTTTGAACCTTAACCGATGATTGCTATGAACTGTTGTTGTAGAGATCTGCATGAAGGTCTGCATGGAAAATCTTTTTTTTTTTTTATAAATTCATTTATTAAAACTAATTAAATTCATTAAATACTTAAATGTAATTTATTTCAAGACATATTCCGTCAAAACTTGTTGAAAGCAAAGCGAATTTAGTAGATGACATTTCTACAAAGCAAGTAATACATATTTTGTCTGTAAATGTATGTTAGAGCAAATTGCAATATTTCGTAACATTAAATAAACTTTAACAACTTTAAGCTGGAGTATAGCTTTAATCTGAGCAGGTTGGCATCCTTGATATGTTTGACCTGGCCAATGTCCTGCGTTGCTTGATGGCGGGTTTTGGCGAGGCGGGCCGGCGTCGATCTTCACTGGCACGATCCGATCCGATATACGGGTTACTTTGACCAGGTTGTCCCGGAGTGCCTGGCTCACAACAATGCCAACTCCGTTCTGAGCTCGATTGCCATTGTAGATAAGCTTGAACCCCTCGCCAATGTCCTTGGCCTTTGCTCCTTTCCACTTCGTTTCTTGAATGCACGCGATGTCGATGCGGCGAGCCTTGAGGGCGTCAGCTAGTTCCCGGCTTCTTCCAGTCATTGTCCCAATGTTTTGGGTGCCAAGACGTAGTAGTTGGACTTGCTTCTTTAGTAGGCCTCGTCCATGGGCCGGTAGCCCTTGTCCACTTCTCACGTCATTCAGGCGAGGACGACGCGCGTCGCCTGCAGGGAACACCCTAGCATTATCCACTAAAGTTTGTGACGACATTGCATAAGATGTGACTGTGGGATACATCGACCGGTGCGTCAGTCCACCTGACGTCGAAGACCCTCACCGTTGACCAACTTCCTAAAGGTCGTTGTTTCCAGCCGGCACCGTGTGGAGGTGGTGATGGGGTTTTGCCGGCCAAACCCCATGTGTACTTGTAATAAAAGTTGTAAAGATTTACCTTTAAATTCTCAAGATGACACGTTATGCATAACGTGTTTGGATTTTACAGCTCTAATCTAATTACTCAAACAAAAAGCCCAGAAACCAGCATCCTGCATCGCCCACCAAGAAAACTTTAATTTGCAACATCTGTTTGCCCAAAAGACACCAGGTCAGTTTTCATGTACCACGGAGCTGCGGATATTTGGGAAGGCCCGAGGAAAGCAGTAAAGGAACGCACGAACGATAAGTCATATTAACACCCCACTGTTCCTCCCCTGGAGTTTTTTAGACCGTGTTAGCTGCTCACCGAAAATAAGCCCAGAAAAGAAGTTACAAATTGGTAAAGGAGAGCAAAGAAAGCCACTCGTAGGCTTTTTAATTTCCTTCCCCCTGCCACCTTCTCCAGTAAAGCGTGTTAAAAGCCTGATGACTCAAATTACACCTGGGTAGGGTGTTTTTGGCTATTGTACAAGCTAAGCAATCATCTATATCAGTGCAAAAGAGAAGTCGGGGTAACAGAAGGCTTATAGATTGAGAAAGGTTTTTCACGGCTGTCATAATCTCACGCGCACGAGCCGAATTGTTCGTCTTCACAGAGGCGGAACACCTGAGCACCCATGTGAGACGCGAGACTTTCCAAAGAGTCTGTACAGTGTGGAGAGGGGCCAGGTGTCCCGAACACAACACATTTAGCGAGAGTGATGATTGTGGATGAGCTTTGAAGGCGCGATGAATTCCACAAACCGAGGCATCTCTCTCCCCTCACTGAATGCAGACTTTTATTGACGAGAGGTTGCTGTAAAATGAAGTCCCCTTCATTCTCTCATTCCCTCCCTTCCTCTGAATGGCTTCACCCTTCTTAGGTCTCTGTTCCGCCTCCTTCATCTCTCTCCAGCCATTCCTCTCGTTCTGCTATCGGCCCATAAAACACTCCCTCCTCCCTTCGCCTAGCTCTCTCCCTCTCTCGCTCGTGAGATTTGCCTAACAATGGGTGGCTCTGCCCAAGGTCAGATAAGAAGCCACAGTCCAAGAAGCCACAGTCACTGTTTCTTTCATCCGTCTTTTTTCCCCTCTCTCTCTCCCCTCACAGCTTTCAAATTATCTCTGCAGCACATAATAATAATTACTGAGGACGGCGGAGAGGAGATAAGGGAGAAGCGGCGGACGGGAGAGAGGAGGGGAGGGCGAGCGCCGAGAGAAGGAGTGTGAAAAAATACGGCTGCCAGTGAAAGAGAGAGGTTGAAGAATTATTATTGCTAGATGGAATTGGGTGGGTGGGGGGCGCTCAGAGAGAACAACACTGCTAATGTGCCTGTAATGAGCAAATCTCTATTTTTCTTCGTATGAAAGAGTGTGATTTTTTTTAATGTATCAATGCCTGTGCCTCGAAAATCTATTATAACATCTGTATAATGCTATTCCTGTGATTTTCTCTGGTTAAGTGACATAAAGCCTTTTATTTTCAAGGATACATCAAGTTTTGATTGTTACATATTTTAAAAGTTTCCAGGTTATAAAAATGATGTTGTTTTTTTTCTATAGAAAAACAGTCACTCTAAGGTGCTGTGAAGTAATTTTCTTTATCTGTAGAAATATTTAAAACATGTTACGTTTATATTAATATCCACTACATTATTGTCAGATTTATGCTGTTTTCTTTCAATTTGCATTATTTTTAAACCCAAAAGTACAAAAATTTTATTTTTTAATACCCTGTGTGAGTTAAGTTGGCACGTTTTAGTCCAATGCTATAACAGGAAAAAGTAAATCTTCTCTGGGTCAGAGTGACTGCAACATTAGGGTTAAAACTAGAACCTAATTTAATCTCTGCATATCTCGAGAAGTTTTCTTTCCTCTAACCGTATATGTATGGTTACAAACAAAAAAGAGAAAAAAAGACAACTGCTGATTAAGAAAATGATAGTTTGCAATGCGAGACACTCTGTCAAAACACTTAAAAACTGAATTACAAATGATCCAGGATTACAGTCATCCATAATATTGTGATATTAAAAATTCAAAGTAAACAAACCTAAATAACTCATCTTTCATTTTAGGAAGTGATTTAAAACCCCAAAGGACTCCACGCACAGATTTATAGATCATCCAAAAATCTGAAAGAAGCTGAAAGTCTCAAGAGGTTTGAAGTTGCATCGCCAATTCCCCTAAATCCCATCCTGCTCACCCTGCACCTCCATTCTAAACACCCTTTTCCATGCACTTCCGCACCCCTAACCCTTCTGACCCCCATAATGTTATCAGGAAGCAGGCTAAGCCTCCTAATCCCAGGTCCTGTGGTTCCCCACACCACCCAGAGGAGCTTCTATCTGCCTAGCTGTGGTGCTCTGTGCCAGGCTGATACTTGTGGGCTGAGAGGGGGGTCTGGAGATGCCTATCAGAGCCGCTGTTCAACAGTCTAAAACACACACACACACAAATGTCACCCTTGACATGTAGATCTCTGGCCATCGGAGCAATATTCGGAGGAAGCCTTATCTCTGAACTCAAGCTTAGTTGTCTGGATGACCCATGGTGGACCGATGACAAGGGGGGAGGGGGGATCTGTCTACACCCAGCCCACATGCTTCTCATTGGGTCACCAGACTGTCTCTCCTTTTGGTTGTGACTCATGATGGACATGTAATGGGTTTGGTTTTGTGTTATTTTATTTAATCACATTATTTGTGTTATATCAGGTGCGTGGAAATCGCCAAAGGCTAAAATTTCATGAATTCATAAGAAATTTACAAACCAAAAAGCAAACAAAACTGAAGTCGAACAACTTGCGGAAATCAGCGATAGTGACAGTGCAAGTCTGATCCACACCAAATTTAGTTACACCAATGTTTGCACAAGTGATAGAAAATGCTTAGTACTAAAAACAAATCTTTTCAGATTTGTTACTATTATTTCAAAAGCACTGGGTTTGGGATTGAAATCAGAGATTCTCTCTTTGCAAAACAGCATGAACATAATTCAAAGCCCATTCACGCTAACTACTGTACCAGCGATGGTCCTATGAATATCTAATTAAAGAAAAACTGAAAATATTTTCGATTCGTCCAATGGTTTCTTCAAACAAATAAAGATGCTTACTATAATGCACTGCAAGGATGCACTTACAATAAGAGTCTGGGGCATGTTGACCAGATGGTTTAAAAGCAAAAGTTCTTTTTACGTCTTTTCAATATGGATGAATGTCTGATTATTATTTACTCCACACATATGCCACATATTATTTACTCCACACATATGCCACATAAGTTGTTGGTATCTTTACATGAATTTCATGCAAAAAAGGTTTGCTAGGGTTAAATGGTCATGACACGAGTTCACAGAAGCATTTACAGATGGATACTTATAATAACCAGTATTCATGGTGCTGTACCCCTGAAAGCAAAATGTTGCTGTAAACATCTTTATGCTTTTGTATGAATTGATGGTATATAGAACTTGCACTAAATTTCAATTTAAATGTTGTATTTGGAATTCTTTTCTTTTTTTTCTATGTGTGGCTTCTGAAAGCCCATAGCCTGTTTTCAACGTAAAAAAATGAAAGGTACATCTCGCTTGGAAAACCATTAGAATTGTAACAAATAGTAAAAAAAAAAAAAAAAAAACAACTGAAAGAAAACTAAACAGAAAAGAACAAACGAAAAAAGCTAAAAACAAACAAAATATCAAAAGAAATTAAATCAAAAGTAAAAAACAACAACATCAGAACAACAAAAGAAAAACAGTAAAAAACAAAAAAAAATCTACAGGAACAAAACAAAAACAAATAAAAACCAAAAGAAAAAAAACAAACAAAAAATAGAACAAAAGTGAAACAGAAGTGCACTAAAACAAAAATACTCCATCATCATCTATAATTCAACAGGCCCAATGGCACACATCATCACCAGAGAAGGAAACAAATGTAAATTAGATGAAGATACGTAGAAAACTAATAAAACTAAAGAAATCAAGTATTCTTAATGAGAAGGGGTGTGGAGTCATGTGACACAAAATCTGCATGTGAACCTGACTGGTTGAACTTTACTGAGGAAATGCTGGGTGTTAATGTTAATTTGGAAATAGAAACACACAGCTGAAGTGTTGAAGTTACATGTAACACCCATTATTTAATCTGAATAAAATTTGAAGTTTAAAAAGAAAACTCTGTACCAAATTATGCAGCCCTTTTCAAAAAAAAAAAAAAATAATGTGTTCATTTCAGCATATGTGCTTATTGTGGGATTCTTAAGCAGAAATTCCTAATTTGGCAGTAAAAAAAAAGAGGAGGAAAAAAAGTGTTCGTTTAATATGCATGAAAGCTTCCCACTGGCCTCTGGAAAAGGGAGATAAAGTGGACATATCTCTGAGAGTTATGATAAGTGTGTGTATTTGTTTATCACGTGTGTGTGTGCCTAAGACATATCTCTGAGCTGTATGATAAGACACATCAGCACATAACAACACGGTGAAATGGAGGGAGGAGGGGGAGAACGGATGGAGGGAGAGATTGAAAAAAAATGAATGACACAAGGGGGCGTTTCCATTTCTCTCTCTCTCACTCAGTGTGGGTCCTCTGGGAAAGGTCGTACGGCACAATGCAAACATGTCTGTGTGAATAGCTCGATGGGAAGAGGACAGCTGTTTGAGATGACAGCGATGGCTGCTAATGCTCAATCTGTCTGCCTCCCCACAGACCTATTCATACACACACACTCGCACAATGACCACAATGAGTTAGCCACAAAGCACAAATGTGCTACTAACACATATACTGTACACACTTGCCACTTTCTGCGTGACAGAATGACAGCCTCTTTTCCTGTGTTGTGCCTTTATGGGCAAATATACTGTCTCTAATATTTACTGATATACAGTGGGTACAGAAAGTATTTAGACCCCCTTACATTTTTCACTCTTTCTTATATTGCAGCCATTTGCTAAAATCATCAAGTTCATTTTTTTTCCTCATTAATGTACACACAGCACCCCATATTGACAAAAAAACAGAGAATTGTTGACATTTTTGCAGATTTATTAAAAAAGAAAACTGAAATATCACATGGTCATAAGTATTTAGTAGAAGCACCCCTTTGATCGAATACAGCCACAAGGCTTTTTGGAAAGGATGCAACAGGTTTTTTAAACCTGGATTTGGGGATCCTCTCCAGTTTTGTCAGTTTGGATGGTAAACGTTGGTGAACGACCATTTTTAGGTCTCTACAGAGGTGCCCAATTGGGTTCTGGATGGGCCATTGAAAAACAGTCACAGAGTTGTTGTGAAGCCACTCCTTCGTTATTTTAGCTGTGTGCTTAGGTTCATTGTCTTGTTAGAATGTAAACCTTCGGCCCAGTCTGAGGTCCTGAGCACTCTGTAGAAGGTTTTCGTCCAGGGTATCCCTGTGCTTGGCCGCATTCATCTTTCCCTCGATTGCAACCAGTCGTCCTGTCCCTGCAACTGAAAAACACCCCCACAGCATGATGCTGCCACTACCATGCTTCACTGTTGGGACTGTATTGGACAGGTGATGAGCAGTGCCTGGTTTTCTCCACACATACCGCTTAGAATTAAGGCCAAAAAGTTCTTTTTGGTCTCATCAGACCAGAGAATCTTATTTCTCACCATCTTCAGGTGTTTTTTTTATAGCAAACTCCATGCGACTTTCATGTGTCTTGCACATTTTTGTCGGGCCACTTTGCCATATAACCCCGACTGGTGGAGGGCCTCAGCGATGGTTGACTTTCTACAACTTTCTCCCATCTCCCGACTGCATCTCTGGAGCTCAGCCCCAGTGATCTTTGGGTTCTTTTTTACCTCTCTCACCAAGGCTCTTCTCCCCCGATAGCTCAGTTTGGCCGAACGGCCAGCTCGAGGAAAGGTTCTGGTTATCCCAAACATCTTCCATTTTAGGATTATGGAGGCCACGCTGCTCTTAGGAACCTTAAGTGCAGCAGAAATGTTTTTGTAACCTCGGCCAGATCTGTGCCTTACCACAATTCTGTCTCTGAGATCTTCAGGCAGTTCCTTTGACCTCATGATTCTCATTTGCTTTGACATGCATTGTGAGCTGTAAGGTCATATATAGACAGGTGTGTGGCTTTCCTAATCAAGTCCAATCAGTATAATCAAACACAGCTGGACTCAAATAAAGGTGTACAACCATCTTAAGGATAATCAGAAGAAATGGACAGCAGAGTTAAATATAGGATATATAGTCTCACAGCAAAGGGTCTGAATACTAAGGACCATGTATATTTCAATAACTGAAATGATTTTAGCAAATGGCTGCAATATAACAAAGAGTGAAAAATTTAAGGGGGTCTGAATACTTTCCGTACCCACTGTATAACAAGTCATAACAGGAGACGTTGTGACGTATGTTACAGGTATTAGAGACATTCACAGGCATATGTATTTGTATTTGCTGCTAATATCCATTTTCGCACTCAATCTTGCTTTTGTGTGACTAGAAACACACTTTAGATAAATGCGCGAATGGAAAAGCTTAAACCACTCATTGAAAGTTTTACGAGTATTTATATGTTACCTTGGCAGTAATGAACTAAAATTTCTGACTGTGTCCATCTAAAAAAAGAAAGTCATGCACACCTTGGATGGTTTCGGGGTAAAATATGGGGTAATTTTTTTTATTTTTGGGTGAACTATTCCACCAATGACTGACAACTTTATTCAACTTTACTGAGAGTGAGTAATTAATGACACAATTTTCATTTTTGGGTGAACTATGCCTTAAGTAGCATATTCAACATGGTTTAAAGCTGTCTACTCATGATGTTAACCCAATTCGGTAGTGAAAGTTTGTCATGAGTAAGGGATAAAGCAAAATAAGTCAACTAAGGTCTGTGGTTAATGATATTGGTTCTACAATATACACTACCATTCAAAAGTCTATTTGAATATATAAAGTTATATAAATATACATACATACATACATATACATACATACATATATATGTATATCAAAGCAAGTCCTTAAACACTAAAGCTGCCTGTGTGTTTGCAACCCTAGTTAACCTGCATGTATGAATATCTGTATCTGAAATAGACTTCAGAAGATGATTTGGCTAAACTAATACAATACAATCCTGTTCGTAAACTTTCACAAATTATACAACGGCCATGAACATATTTGAGGTAAAAGTAGAGAGAAATACTATGGACAAAGCAGAAATTAAAGATGGGTTGAAGAGAAAGTGGAAAAAAGTGGAAAGCTAATTAAAGAAAGCCTACAGGCAAAGCTTGGGGGCTGGGAGGATCGTGGAGGAAGGTGTCATCACACACACATACACTTTCCTCTTCCTTCTCTGGCCTTTGATAAGACAGAGGTGCTAGACTGGGCCTCACCAGCACCGTGTATAATCACGATTGAGTGAGAGAAAATGTATGAGCGAGTGCGAGGGGTTTGTTTGGCTGTTTTAAGAGAGTGCTGCTCTGCTCTTGGCCTTGTTAGTGCTCATTAATGACTGACTGCTTGCCGGCTGCATATCTGTTCTGTGACCTGTTTTTATGTTTTATTCAATGGGTGTATTTGTTTGGAAATATGTGTTTGGTGCAGTGTGGTATATGTGTCAGGAGGTATGGCTTCATATCACGGTTAAGTCTGTCTATATGTGCGTGTGTTAGAAGAATGGAGAAATCATAAGATATGTTGTAGAAGTCATTACTGTTCTACCAAGTGGTTCAGTGTTTTCTTGCACCCGTTTACTCAAAATATGGTCAAATGACTTTAATGTCTAGACCTGAAACACCTGCTAAGAGATGTGCTAACAAGGTGCAGTCACACATGGAAAACTCAATCAACCCTCTCCTTTAATAAAGACAAGCCTTTGGTAGCCTCTTTGGATTTATCAAATTGAACAAAACTGTCTTAATAATAATATTATGTGACCTGGAGCACAAAACCAAGTCACTGGGGTATATATGTAGCAATAGCCAAAAATACATTGTACAAGTCAAAATTAGAATTTTTGCTTTATGCCAAAAATCATTAGGGTTTTAAGTTAAGCTCCTTGAAGACATTAATTAATTCCTACTGTTAGTATATTAAATCTTCATTTTTGATTAGTAATATGCATTGCCAAGAACTTAATTTAAACAAATTTAAAGGTGATTTTCTCAGTACCCCCAGAATCCAGATTTTCAAATAGCTGTAACTCTGCCAAATATCTCCTATCCAACAAACCATACATCAACGGAAAGCTTATTTACTCAGGTTTTAGATGATGTATAATTCTCATGTTTGAAAAATTGACACTTATGACTGTTTTGTGATCCAGGGTCACATATGATTAAAAAAAAAAGGTTTCCCATTGGTCAATCGCAAATGGTAAGTCTTATCCAACTTATTGTCTAATTAAATATTTTATTACACTCTAAAATACATCACATTGCAGTAGTGAAGTCACAGCCTAAAGTTTTTGTCTTGTTGAATATTCTGATTCAGTTTAAAAGTTACAATTTTTTTTTTTTTTCAAAGAAACAAATGGTTTTCAGCAGGAACATTTAAATGAACAAAAGTGCATTTAAACTGTTGCAAAAGATTTCTGTTGCGATAAATACTGTTTAAACTTTATATTCATTAAAGAATCCATAGGAAAATGTATCCTGGTTTAGGCAGCAAAATTGCTTTTGAATTGATCATTTCTAATCATTTTCTTCATATCAGAAAATTTTTTGAAGGATCATGTGAAACTGAAGATTAAAGTAATGGCTGCTGTAAATTCCCCTAGTGAAAAAAATACTTTGTATTATATATACACAATACATATGTTTTTTATTAATAAGCCAATATTGCCCTTTAAGTGCAAAATATTTAAAGTATACCTAGTTCCCATTTTTTAGCACTACTTCCACACAATTTAAGTGCATTAAGTAAAATTAATTGTTCCAATTTAGCAGACTTTAGGTGTACCAATTCAGTATATTAAAAGCCCAATATCATGGCACTTTATTAAGTACATAAATGTGAATTTGTAGTATACTTAGCATGAAATGTCTTCACTGGAATAAATTTCTTATTTTAAAATATATTAAAAGAAGTTTTGTTAAATCGTAATAATATTACATAATATGACTAATGTCTCTGTGCAAAGTTTTACCAAACCACTGAATGGTCAATTAAACGAAAAATTTGCCCATTTCTTTAAATATTCATTTGCTGTTTAAGTCTATGATTGCTGAAGTACCTTGCACAGGCTGACATTTTTGTGTATGCCAGGTTTCAGTTGTTTAATTGCAATTATGTTTAAAATTACGATTACAAATCTCACTCTGCCAACAGAGGTCTTGCACAGACAGGTTGGGATCAGCACACTCACACCTCAGCACCCTGTCATCTCATCCCCCTCTTTCTTCTCCCCCAGCCCCTCTCTTCTGTAATGAGAAAGAGAGAGAGAGAGAGAGAGAGAGAGGGAGAGAGAGAGAGAGAGAGGGGAGAAAACACTGTGTTTTGCAAGGACTGAATAAACCACGATCCAGCCCAAAAAAGAGATGGCTGAATATCTGGAGAAGTGGAAAACAATGTGATATCTGAGGTATATTTTGTATCTAACCATAAAAATACATATGTTGCCACCTCACATAAGTCATCTGATCTGTTTACTAGATACAACAACACCTCTTTTCTCCCTCTTTCATGATAATGTCTGGATAATGGAACTGAGTGGAATGGAATATTTTCCATTATAGAAAGCGGTAGCCGATGTAGCCACTGCTGTAGAAAAGTGTGTGTGTGAGTATTGATCACAGAGGGTTATTCTCCAGCCAGGGTTTATTAACCTCTGTGATAATGACAGAGCATTTATGTACACAGAGTCCCAGAGGAAATGTGGGATTGCAGAAGACAGAGACCCTTTAGGTATGTTCAGAATGGCATATTGCAATATTACTTGTACTTGAAAAATATATACTGTGCACATTAAGCAAATTTTCTTTATGCATGGAAGACCTATAACATTGGATATCGGAATATCCCACAATGCAACGTGCTCGACCCGACCTTCCATTTCAAGTGTGAACAAAGAAGCAGAAACGATGACCTTGAAATGAACCGCTTTCTTTGTTCATCTGGGTCAAACTAGTTAAGAAGTTAAGACATTTTTGCATTAAATTAAAAATGATATTTAACTCACTAAATTAATTTAATTAAATATGCGACATGTTATGGTCATGTGGCCAATTGACATGATGCATACTCCTGTTTAAAACACATTACTGCAGATTAGCAATGCATATTTTGCATCGTTTTGTGTACTAAATTGCATGTATAATGTAGTGCATAGTACAGTATATGATATATTACATTTCCAAACACATTTAAAATATGAAACAAAAACTCAAAAATCAACACTTGTATACTGCTTGCAACCAGAATTTAATCTACTGATTAAGACTACTCCAAAGAACAGAGGTTACCCAAAAAATGAAATACTCACCCTCATGTTATTCCACTTGTATTAGTGTCTTTCTTCGGCTGAGCACAAATGGAGATATTTTGAAGAACGTCTGGTAACAGTTGACAGTTGTCAAAATGCCTTCACATTGAAATAAGGGTAAATAAAGGATGATAGAATATTAAATCTTAAGTGAACATTCCTTGAATTCTACTTAAAATATCTTCAAAACAAGTAAATAAATAATGAAGGATGGATGTCATTGGGTCAGATTTGAGAAGTGATTCCGTCTACGTGTTCAGTATTGACACTAGAGCTATGACCAGATTCACTGTCCTCCATTCCTTGTCTCCATCTTTTAGTCCCTTCCCCCTCCCAAGCTACTGTGAACCAGCTTCCTCTATAATTACCAGTTATTAATTTTAAATGAGTCTGTTAAGACGTTGCATGGTTTTAATACTGCCTGTTAATATCAGATCAGATGAGGCTGGGGGAAGAGGAGATGAGAGGGGAATGATGGAATGGGTGTCTTCTCTCAGCCACCATTAGAGAGGGACGGCGTCCGTCCATCAGTCTGCCATTACGCCAGTCACTCACACACTTGCTGTAGATGGGGGAAAAAAAATCAGCGTTTAAACATTTCTGTCTCTTTCTAAATTTCAGTTTTGGCCTTTTGCCACTTTTACTGAGAGAAGCATAGGTATGGTAATGATCAGGAGAGTAGAGACGTGGCCTGGGGGGTCCTGAACATGGTAATGTGGCATTATAAATACAAACTGCATATTATTTTTTTTATTATTTTTGACACAGTTTTGTCACAGTCTGAATGTCCTGTACAGAGCACATTCAGGGCTTTTCAGAGATACCAAATGATAGGAGTTTTAAAAATGGCTGACATTGATTTAGTGATCGAATAAAAGCGTCTGGTAAATTACTAAATATATATATATATATTATATAATTTACCAAAGAATGTGTCTAGGCAACTTAAAACTTCAAATTAAACCAGATGTTTAATGTTTGCAGTCAATGGAACCACCAAAATCTTTCTTAATTTTCAAAAAGATTTTCAAATTGATTTGATAATTTTGACCTTTAAATTGGAATGTATACTGTATTATTTACAGCAAAGCCTCTATCATTTCAACTGTTGTGTAGCATACACCAGCTTTCCCAAAGTTGCATTATTTACTGAACCAGCAGATTGTGTATGACCATAAACCTTCACAAAGACCTAAATACTAACAACAACAGGTTGACGGACAATTGAACTACACCAAATGTATATGGTGTGAGAGATAAAACTAAAAGTAGCTTGGGATAGTATAAAAAAGAGAGAAAGAGTCCAAACCGGTCCAGTCGCTCTTCTCACATCTCTCTTTTCTTTCTCTCTCTTTCTCCTTACCCCTCTTCCACCTCTCTCTCTCCCTCTCTCTCTTTGTGTTCTGTATTCCAGGGTCCTTTCAGTGCCTAAAGTGGCGCTTGCTGCAGCTGAAGTGTCTGTGCATGTGTGCCCGAGCCTGCAATTCACCAATTTCACTGCTAATTAGCCTACAAAGCCGGCGCCTCGCGGGGGGAGCAGAGGAGGGGGTGGCGCACGCGGGGGGTCCAGGGCCCGGGGCTGAGAGGAGGAGGATGAAGGGGAGGGGAGGGGTGCTGGCACAGCTGACACATATGGCTGGGTACCAGAGACTGGGTGAAAAGGGTGGAGGTGGAGAAAGAGAGGCTGCGTGAGAGAAGGAGGGGAGGAAATGAGAGGATGATGTGGGGTAAAGGAGTGAGCCGTTTTTGTACAGGCACATGACACAGAGAGGAGATGCAGATGGAGAAGAGGAAAGGCACAGAGCCAGAGGAGCACATGACTCACGTCAGGGCTTCAATGTACCTCTTAAAGCAAACGCCACGCTCCGCTTTGACCTCCACATGAAAAGCCGTGCAGATAGTGTCACAGCAAGGTGATTTTACGAGGTCCCTAGATAGCAAGAAAGAAGGCTGGGTGCATAGTAAATAGGAAAGATTAGAGCAGAAGAAAGTCCCGCCGATGCATTTGATGCGTTGCAGAAATCCAAAATAACTTTTACTTTCTTGATGAACTTAAATTAGAAGAAGGGAGGGAGGAATTTTTATTTTTTTATTTGTTAAGTGGTTACATCTAGTGGGTTGACAAATTGTGTGGGTTGATAGGGTCACAGACACAAGATGAAAAACATCACTTAATGTAAATAATAAATTGCTACCAATCATATAACCATAAAGAAATCTTAACTTGTTTATGTACATATTTTTCTGTCACTTGGCAGAAGTTAAATTGCATGCGCATGTTTCATGAACAAAGCTTACACAACAGGTAAAAATATGACAGACTACATTGAATATAGGGAGACTTGCAATATGAAGTTGCAACAATGCTACACTAACATTTAAACATTTGATGTCATAGTATAATTTCAATTTTTTACCAAGTTTTCTATTTGAATATATTTTAAAATGTAATTCATCCCAGTGATGTAAAGTTGAACATAATCCTTCAAAAATCCTAGTAATACACTCATTGGATGCTCATTACTTATTGATATCAACTGTGCTGCTTCATGTATTAAGGTAATACTGATACAATTTTGTCAGGATTCTTTGATGAATAGAAAGTTCACATCTGAATAAAAATGTGAATTGCCTTAATGATGTTCAATCTGGACACCTAACAAAAACTAGTTGAGAATCACTGATCTAAAAGGGAGGCAAAAATTAAGTGTGAAAATCATGATGGCAACTGCAAAGTTGTCAAAATCACCTGTGCACTTTCTCTGCGAATCCTTCAAAATGTCAGCAGCAAATAGGGTTAAAGGTGAAATGAATTGAACTTTGAGCTTAATGTTAAACGCGGATGCTTCCCTCCACACAGTTCAAAAATTGGAAAGCGTAACAGAAAGGGCAATAACCTCAAGACAGAAAGCCACCCAGACTGGAATGGCTCTCTACAGCTGACGTGGAAAGACAGAGTTGTCAGGCACAGTGATGGCCACAGGGGGCGCTGTAGTCGAGTATGGCTGGAGTACTTGTGAGTGGAGCAGCAGGGGAAGGCTGAGTGGGGATGCCCAGGTCTGGTAAGCCTACACTGGGCACAGCTGCAACAGCCAGCCCTGGCACCATCCACATGCCCTGGCAGACATAGCGGGTCTTAGAGCCTAACTAAAACACACGCACACACGTACAATCCACCCAGTCTGGTAGCTGCCAACAGCCCTAACACCGTCTCTGCCATGCTGGCATCCATCCTGCCACCTATCGCTGACGGGGACGGTTTCCACAGAGACCGGAGTTTGGCATGACGCCCAGGAGATCACTGGAGTATGGCATTGGCAGCGTTTGTATAAGCTTAGGCTTGTCTCTCTCTCTCCCGTCTCGGTCTCCTTGTCTCATTCTCACTCTCTCTCCCTGATTTGCTGTTTGTTTGTTGTTTTTGTTTGTCCTCTGTCTCCCGACGCTTGTATATTTAAGGCTGTGGATGTGGAGGTGGAGAAAAGGATTATTCCGGAGGCACACAGGGGTCACACGCCTCTGGGGTACCGCGACCACCTTGCGAGAACACCGTAATGCTCTCACACCCACAAACACACGCACTTATAAACACCATCGTGGTGAAATTTGCACCCTAACAGCTCCAGCGGCAACATATGTGACAACATGTGAACTTATGTATGTGTTTATATCATATACATTAAGCACAGTCTAGGCATAGAGAGTCTCTCAGGCATTTCACACCGCCACGAGTGACTACTGCTCCCAACTATTGGAGCTAAAGGGGTAAATGCCAACTCGACAGCTGTAATTGTTTGAACTGAATATGTTCACCTAAAGCCCTCATCTGAATCCCAGTGGACAGATGCCATATAAAATCCCTCTTTAAAATGAAAATGAAAACAGTGTAAACATTCTGTCGACCAGCGCTGCCAGGAAGCCCTATACGACAGACTTCTATGGATCTCAAAGTGAAACATTACTGAGTGAAGCTGGCTATAATTCCAGCTTATTCACTCTTAAAACACAAAACCTACATAAAGTGCAGATGGCAATTTTGTTAACTTGACTGCAGTATTTCTGATACCCCACAAAAGAAGTTAATACTAAACACCAATGCCAAGTAAAATCAGACCATTCACAATTACTGCTGAAACAGATTTTTGCATACTATTGGCAATTGTGCATTAAATTTTGGTTGTATAATTTTAGCATAACTCTAGCATATATATATATATATATATATATATCCACCATTAGCAGCTATTACAGCTATTACATCGCTTTATAATCTGGGCATCCGAGCTGTCAGTTTATGCAAATATCGACTTGATATATTACTCTAAGCCTACTAAAGGATTGCCCAAAAATGATTTACACTAGTTGGACACTTCTTACAGACATCACAGTACAGTTCCTCCCATAGTAGCTCGACGTGTATATTTTAACATTATTATGTAATCAAAATAAAAATTATTATCGGTGGTCTTCAATGATAATGTCAACTTAATGTACAGTATTTGCACCAAAAATGATAAGGATTTATGCTGATATCGTTCAAAACCACACTTAGCCAGGCGTGTTTCTAAACTTTTGGAGGGCAGTGTACATGCATACATACATATGTATTATTTGCATAAAACTGTACGTACAAATTCATGTACAATTTTGAATACAACTGCATATTTTTTTAGCATACACACAATTGTCTTATTTCATTGCTTGAATAACTTTGTACACAGTTGTAGATACTATTTTACATGCAACTCTACATGCATACAATATTTGCGTACACATGTGCATGTACGTTTTTTTTGCATATACAAATAATTCCTATGAACTAAAGTTTGTGTATTTTGCCATGTAATTGCAAAACAAAATTATGCATGTGCAATTTTGAGAACATTTTACATACTATTTATATGTCACTGTACAAGCTGAATTTGCATGCATCTGCACTGTACTGTAAGTGCATTTTTTTTTTGCATATACATGTGCATGCAATTTTTGCGCATTTTCATATAAACATACACAAAATGTTAGTGTTGTGTACAGTCGCGCATACAAGTTTTGTAAATTATTTTACTCGCTTGACATTCTTTATTTATATTACTCGTTTAGAATCTATAAAGCTCATAAACATGATAATATTTCAGGCCGATAACAAATCATTTGTCAAAAGCCAAAGGCCCGAAAATCCACTTCACCCCTTGTTCATTCAGGATCAGAATTGGCCAGCACTGAGGTGCTCCTCTCTCTATAAGAACACTCGCAGAAGTCCAAAATCATGTCTTCCCCTTTCTACTACCTTCAGATGAGCTCCACAATGAATGAAAAGGCAGATCTATCTGTAACACTCCTCGTTTAAATATTCTCCCTACTGCCTGTCCCCCCCACTCCCCCTTCTCTCTCCGGTCTGCTTTATTTTATTCCTGGGTGCAAGCTGAATTTAATAAATATATGCAAATGTGTGCGGCGGAACATGACGAGTTTAAATCAGTCTGCGCTGCTCTTTGAGCGCTGGTGAGATTGAGGCTGAGAGCTGACCCCGGGTTAATCATTTTTCACTTCCCTATCGCATTCAATTCTGCTGCTGCCAGTGTACGTGTGTGTGTGTGTGCTCGGGCGTACACGTGTGTCTAGGTGTGGGACTAAGTGAGTGAGTGCATCTCTGCGTGTGTTTGTGTGTGTATTATTAATACAGAGGGAGGTAAGTCATGTTCATGTTTTTTGAACAGATCAATGAAGATAAAGTCTTTCATTTATCTTATCACAGATGAATCTTAAACAGTAAATAAGGAATTTTAGAGGGAGAAAATATTCTTCTTGGCACATATTTACTCAGCACTAAAACAATCACCTCATGACCTGTTGTTCTCACCTCTCTTTCTCTCTTCGACACTCTATTTTCCTCATTCTCCAAAAAGCTCAAATGTAAAAATGCAGAGCTTCTGGTCTTAAGAACAACCTTCTTTTTTCATTTCTGCTTTATACCCTTCTAAGTTCTTACCATTTCTTTTAAGCATTTGCAAGCATTTTTCAAATTTTCTCCTTTTTCTGCTCTCACGCTGTTATTCCGCTACAATTTCTGCAAATATGTTACAAATATTTTTTTTCTGCAACTTTTAAAAGAGCTCAGCCTTGTGTTTTTTCCATAACGTAATATATTTCTATATCCTATTCAGATATTTACTGTTGGTACTCTCGCATAAAACACAAAATGCAACTCAAAAGTCTGAGACCACATTAAAATCTGGAATGTAATGCAATATTTCACAAACCTGATAACAAATTTGTGACACATCATGTAAACCATTGTTCAGATATTCTTGCTTCTGTTGAAGCTCAAAATTAAATGTTGATGCTCATCTTAAATCATGCAGGAAAACACAATCTTCGGGGTTTATAAAAATATGTAGAACTCATTCAGCTTAAATTTTGTTGCCACTAAAAATAAAGAAAATGAAGCAAATTCATATAAATATTTTTTTCAAATGTATTTTTTACTTAAATTGTTGTGCTGACGGCTCTTCAAGTTCAAATGTTTAAGGTCAGTCATTTTTCATTAAATGAATCAAGCAGCACGACCGTTTTCATAATAATAAAAACTAATAGCACCAAATCTGCATATTAACAGTGACTCTAAAAACTAGAGTAATGATTCTGAAAATTCAGCTTTGACATCACTAATGAATTTTCTTTAAATATTAAAATTCATATTAATATTTACATTTTAAATCTGTAAAACATATTTTGCAATAATACGGTTTTTAATGTATTTTTGTATAAAGAAATGAAGAATATCTTTTAAAAACATTAAGAAACTTACCAAACCCATTAGTTTAATTTGTAAAGAAAAAAATTACTAAATTAGAAAACAAAAACGAGTAAAAAAAAAAAAAAAACATATTTACTGGTCGTTTTTGACTTTTGGACAACTTACTGATCTCAAAACTCTATATAAACAGCTATACAAATGCAATGAGTGGCCCACTTCCATACCTCAAAAATGAGCTAAATGATGCACATGCATGCTTATGAAGAGTTTATGGTCCACTGAAGAGGTCAATTCCACCGCAGCTCCATCTACAGGAAGAGAAAGGCAAAAAAAGAACTGACACAGGTGCAATAAGGTAAAAGCAGGACTTCTCTGAAACCTTGATTCTCACAGTAGATCATCTTTCATTCTAATGCTGCAATGTGCCATAATATATACAAGAAGTGAACCTTGAACATGTGCATTTGCATGTTCTCTCTCACACAGTACCTTTTCCACACTTACACAGACCTCTGGGATAGCACACCCCCTCTTCCTGTCGTCAGACATGTCTGTGCCCGCCTAACTGATCTAAGTTCTAATCAAACATCATTTAGACTGCATCTCACCCCATTCCCGCGGGAACAACCACCCCAGTGACGGTCGCCAGGCAACCACCCTCTCATTTCTGAAGTGTCAGTTTGCATTATTGTCTTCACGCTCTCTAGTGATACCCAGAGTCTTGCATACTCACACACACACACACACACTTCGACATGGACACACACATGCACCTACAGTCACAAACTCAGATGTGCTTTTTAACAATTTCGAAAAAGAATCTGCAAGCATTTTGATTAATTTTGCTGTCAAAATTCATATAGCTCACATATGTATATATATATATATAAATAATGTGTTTTTCATACGCATCTATAAGCATTCATTGTACTGCTCTCAGAAGGTGGTGTTAAAATGTGTGGCACAAACAGACCCTCCAAAACCATTTGTGTTCTCCTGCCAAAGTAAATATTTGGTGCTGATCTGCTATAGATTGTACAGCGTGAGGATCAAACAGAGAGAGGAGAATTCACAAACACTAAGAATAATGTATATGGAGCACACACGCATTCAAATATGCTGAGTATGTATATTTTTAATAATCACACGCCACTCGACACAATTCATACAAACTGTATTTGCAGAGCTGAAAAGTGTAAAATGACAGATGAAGATAGTCATCTCACTGATGGCGACATCACTCATATACATAGAGGAGAAAGGTGGAGTAAAAAAAGACAGAGAGAAAGCACATAAGAAACACCTTAATGCTGAGGTGGGTAATTTCCAAATATAAATATAATTTATTTCTAGGATGGCCTTCAAAAGCCATTACTTATATTACTTTATTTATGTGAAAAATTAATTTAGAAAATTGCTAGATTTTCGTTATATATTTTCAGTTTCAGGCTAATTTTATTTTAAGATGTAGTAATTGCATGTGTTTTGGTGTTTTTATAATTATTAATAATAATAGCTTTAAATATTTCTATCTATATTCATTAATTTTTCTTTCTGTTTAGGGTTTAGTAGCTTTAGTATTAAAACATTTCTTCTGACTAAGGTCTTAAAATATGAATTATTTCTATAAAAAAACTAGTAACCAATAACTTACCAACCAAGCAAGCAACCCACAACACAACAGCATTGTTGTTAACATTTTACATCAACAAAAACAATTCAAAAACAAGTACTTTAGAAATAGTACTTTTTTTGTTACATTTGAATTTGAATAATGCATGCTGTAGAAATGCATTGGTCGTGGGAGGAGCAGAAGCAAGGATATGTGTATAATATTGGAGAAACATCTCATTTTTAGCACATGTATTCACAGCTACATTTTCCATCATCTCTCTTTCTTGCTGTCTTTGAGCGCCTCCACCCATGAAATATAGGTCCATCTATTGCAAAAAGTTTATTTCAGAAATGCATGTCAATTCTGCCTGGATTCGTCACTTCTTTTAGCTGTCACTCTGTCTCATTTGCTCTCCACCTACTCCCTTGACTCTTTCTCTAGCATCACGTTAACTAACACCACACTGATGAGAGCTTGTCCTTTCAACGCCTATTAGTTTATGCATTACAGAAAGAGCAAACCTCAATTGCAGAAAAATACAAATCTACAATAAATCCACATCTTACAATAACTACAAAACAATGCAAAAAAAACAACACCCCTCTTCTTCTTAGGTGTAATGTGAGAAGGCTACTGACAAATAAGTTAAATCTATAATGGCATGTCGTCTCTGCTAGCTTTAACAGTTTATGGAGCTGCCGTCTCAATACCACAATGTGAGGAGACTCGCGTCTGCGAGGGTGTCAAAATTCGCTGTGAATTGTTCACTAGATTTCGAGAGAACAGTCCCGCTTTGTAACATGTGGCCTCCACGCACCTCTAAAGTGTTGACGGATGATACAATCTGTTTATTCTGTGTATGTTCCTCAATATACGTTGTGTATACTTTTCTATTCATGCAAGTGTATTTTTGTGGTTTCTGATTGTGTGTGCACGTCTGTGTTTTTTGTGTATGTGTGAATCTGGTGCCAGTTAGGAGAGAGGAGTGAGCTGAATGCATTAGCACCGAGCGAGCAAGACTGCGAATATTGTCATAGTAAATATGATTCATAAAGAATGTGGTGGCTTAACAGCCCAACGCTAGGTGGGAACACGTCAAAGAGGCTCACCCAATTACCGCACTCTTAGAGTGAGGCAGCTGTTCATTTTTTAGGACTCTGGAAATGTGTTAGATGTACCACTTAATTTCCTGGCTGTTGAATTCAAACCCTGGGATATCATGTTCCTTTTTTCGCTTGTTTGTTGCATAATTTTCTTTTCTTGCGGCAAGTAAAATATTCAGATGGGCACCACCTAAAATGACCCTGTTTGGGATGTAGAGATCATTTAAAGACCTGACAGTGCATAGGAGCTACTCTGTTAAAAGTGAAAAGGAACAAATAAAGGGCTGAAATGTGTTAAAAATATGTGATTCGTCAGTCAATGAAGAATTAATTTCTCAGACACAACGGGCTGTTTAGTTGAAACAAATTGAAACTGTAACCCCTCCAGGTTTCGGGTATGGTAAGGACATTTTATCAAAAAGCAACTAAATTTAGCTTGTAATCCATTTTGGTCTTGGTTCAGAAATAAAATCAAAATAGACTAAAACATATATATATATATATATAAATATATATATATACAAAATAGTTCAAATCTGTGTTATTTATGTAAGTTTTGCATTTGTTTTGCACACTATCGAGTAGGTTTAGGGCTGGATTTGGAGTAGAGCATATTTCCAACACAATAGAGCATTAACTTTCAGCTATAGTCCACTAATATTTCAATTCTGAACCGCAGCATTACATATACGTACCTATATCAATGTTGTACCTGCATTTTAGCCCCACTCAGTGCTCATGAAATTACCAGAGCATTTTCTGCTAAAATTATAGAACCATATATAAACCAGATTAAACAAAATCCAATTTGTAATACAAAATAGGTTTTAAAAGTGAAAGCTGTTCTTTCTCAATAATGATAATTGGAGAGGGGTCCAATTAATGACATTAATTAGGAGTCATTTACAAGGGAGAGAGCTGAAACCTTTCATTTGCGTGCAAGTTCAAGATCATTCACGATACATACAGTATATTTCAGTTCGAACATTCTATGAATCGCATGAACACATATTGGAGAAATGATCATAAGATCAAATTTAGAATGGTTTCTGCTATAGACTGTAAATAGTTAGATGGACAACGCGACTTTAGAAAGTGAGGGCAAAACGTTCTCAGTATGGCCACTGACATCTTGTGAAAATGAGGTCATATGGAGTCAGAGCCTGCATGATAGAGATCGTGAGGTGGAGCCGTGGAATCAAAGTCCCGCCCAAACTCTCACAGACCCAATCACAAACTCACAATCATGACACCATGCCCCGTTTTTATAGCATCAAATAACTAGTTTAAAGCCAATGTTTTAGAAAAACGAACACTTAAAAATACATCAGCATGATAAGAACTACCTAAAATGACAGAAACTCTCTTTGGGAAAAATTATTTGAAGTGCAACTTAACTATTTGTCTCACGTCTCATTAGATCACATGAAGAGGTGGGGTTTATGACCTATACTGCAGCCAGTCACCTGGGGGCGATCGAGACGCGACGGCTTCACTTTTCAAGACTCGTGCTGCACACCCTGTTTTATAAATGAAGCAACACCGTCTTTACGTGGCTTAGTGCATGTTTCGCCACAGTTCAAAGAGAAATGTCCACTGAGTGGTGCTAAATCACAGGTTAAATACATGAACCCTGGCACGTTTTGTACTGTGGTTCGGAATTGAAATTGAAGCATATACACAACAAAATCAATTTTTCATTTTTATTTGCTGTTCTATTTATATGCATTTTAATGAGACCGGGCTGGAGTATTTTATATATAGTGAATGGTTTCTGGAGGCAGAATAAATAAAGCAAAACAAATAGTTTCACAACATTAATTAAAAGTTTTGACAATAACTTAATTTCGAGTGAAACGCGGACGAATTACCCGCAGCTGTTAGCAATCAGCTAACCCT
>JAUMHQ010000085.1:6149307-6172360 GCA_032361165.1 Enteromius paludinosus
AACCGCAACTTTCCATTCATTCCCCATCTCGCTTTTGCAAAACCTCCTCCTCCCCTTCCGCCTCCTTTAAAAAAAAAAGAGAGCCCTTACCCTCGCTAGGGTTCAAACCGCTAGGGTTCGAGCCCGCCGTTCTTCCGGCCCGCCCCCTGGACAGCATGCCAAACCTGCAAACTATCACGCAATCTTATTAGTGAGGTAGCGTGCACAATTGAAACAGCATTCATGCTGTTCAAAATTAACAACATCCTGGTTATCAGACATTAGCGGAACATGTTTACAGTTAATGATAAACTCTGCTTTGACACTTAGGTGATCTTTCGGGGAAGCGACTTTAAACACCCAATAAAAATCACCTTGACACCAGTTACTTGAATGTAATTGAAAAAAACGCTAAAGAAAAGTTCTGAGGTAAGGTTTAGCATCGGAAAACACTGTATTTTGCATCGAACTCAAAGAAATTCATACATTTCTGAGCGTGACCTAAGTGTCCTTAATGGGAACCACTATGTGTTCAGAGTAATTTTATGTGACATTAACAGTTCAAGGCAAAACGTGTGTTTTTATTATTTATGTGCATTACCATGAGGATGCTACTTATCATTAAATGCCAGCTATTAGTCTAGCTGTCTACACACCTGTGTACATGTATATGAAAACTGTTTGCACAGAGTTGTATTAAGTTGCAAGCAAACGCACACACATACACACGTAGGTTGACACAAGGGGGACATGTGCAGATGGTACGCAGGGTGTATTGAGAGGGTACAGAAGGTGCAAGCATATGGTGTGTGACAGAGAGCAAAGTCACAGAAACCTCCAGCTTCAAAAGAGGTTTGATGCCCGGCGCTGCACTTTGATGCCAGGTGAAGCTGCTCTTTTGTATTGGGCCAAGTTCACTTTGGCTGGTTCGCCGGTAATGACCGTAGAGTGGAGTTTGGCTTGTCCTGGGATCAGTGGGAATCAAAGTTCTGTTTGCAACTAACTACGACAACTTATTAACTCCAGGCTGAAAATGCAATAGCACATCTTATAATGACTTTCTTCAATACTTGATGATAGTCAGATATGGCATTCTGTGGTCAGTTTTTGGGAGGGTAATATGATATATTCAGCCTGATTTTTGATCACAAAATGAACCTCAACTTCAAGCAGACGCATCTTTTTTTGTATTTTGGTTCTCTTCTGATTTCACACAAAGGTCCTCCATTTGTCCACAACAATAACAATATAAGACTCAATAAATTGTGAACTTAAATGACTTTCCCAGTTCACACAAAAAAATCTTTAACATAAAAATGTGCATCGTCTACTGACCCGTATTCCAAGTATTCCAGAAAGTCACATAAAAATGATATAACCGTTGCTGAACTGTATAATTAAATCAATTCCTGAAATTTACATAACTCAAGAATTCATACAGGAATATGTGAAAACAAAACGTGCATTGATTATTGATCAGTGTTGTTTTACTATCATTGATATACTCTCATATTTTTAGTAACCTTTTTAATTTTTTTTTAATTTTCTGCTTTCTTTTTAATTTTAGTTAAAGTGTTGGTTATTATTTTTTTTATTTAAATTTTTTTTTTACCCTTTATTATATTATTATGTCTATATGTTTTTTTATTAAGTTTTGCTTTTGAGGTTCCTTTTAAAGTAAATAAAACTGATAAAAGCTGCCTTGACAACTAGATAAAATAAATATTTTTTTTTATATTACATTTTATATCAGTTATAATTTATTATTAAGTGTGTTTCAGTTATTTAATGGTTTTAGCTTTAGTTAAACCTGTTACTGCCAAGGCTGTGTGAAGATTTATTTATTTATCAATTTAAAAAAAGGGAAAGGAAGAAGCTCTAACATTTAACTGGCCAAAAAAAAAAAAAAAAGCGTCAACATTTTTTTTTGTACTTTTAGTTTCCAATTTGTTGGGTGCAAGCTCTGTCAAACTATTTGAAAAAGCAAAAGAAAATTCATAAACACATAAACACAAACCAAAGCAACATATAATCGAGTCACAATAGTCCCTGGACAGCCATCTCAACACCCATTTATACACTAGTCTATAACAGAGCTGACAAAACATCCACATCTATTGTGAATAGGCAGTTAAAGGACCCCTCTGCAACCCCCCTTTCACTCGTCAGGGCCTGTCCCGGCCCAAAAGGTTAATATTTGAAGGTGGATGGCCATAAATATGGAGAGAAGGACTTTTAATTAAATAAGCACTTCTTAAATGCTCTCTGGGGCAGCACTGCTTTTGTTTAAAGATGATTGATTGACTGCTATCTCTCCAGGCTAAGTCATTTGTTTCCCCTCTCCTTCCCTCCTCCCTCCTTTCCTTTTCTCTCTCTATCGCTCCATGTCCGATACCTCTCCATTCTACTCTCTCACTCTCATTCAGTCATTTACGAGGCCAATATTTCTCCTCACCCATGACACAATAATGAGCTCATTCTGCGCCCGGTGGCCACGCCCCATCCCTTTTCCCAGGGGCCGAGGGGCAGGGTGCCCCGTTAAACATGAACTCAATCTAACACCCCTGGCAGTGCCGAGTTATTTATTTTTCAGGAGGCCATAGAGCGGTCAAACGAAGCATTATGATGTTATTGCCCACCACAGACCTGATAAACAGGGTAAACAGACTCCAAGCCACTGTCACATTCTCTCGCCTATCTCTCAAACACACATTGAACATTATGTAGGAGGGGCTTTATATATAACAATTTCATCAGAAATATTGGACACCATAACAGGTGACCCAGACCACTGCAATTCTTTATTCTTCTCTCTCTCTTTAGTCTATTTGTTTGTTTATTACTCCTCCCTTTCCTTAAGCATTCAAGCTTATTAAAAGCAAACTAAGGAGGCCACGCTGCCACTTCTGTTAAAAACGCTTAGCATACCGTCCACACAGTTTAGTAACGATAATGACAACCAAATTTTAAAGAATTTTATACTGACACCCTTCAATTTTCAAAACTCACACACACCTTTTTTTTAGTAAACCTGTGCTTTGTATATAGAAAGAGAAATAGAATAGAAATATTCATGTTGTGCTTGTAGCTGCTCAATAACCATCTTGAATGGGAAAACACAAGTTGCGTTTACTCACTTTACATTTTCTTACACAGCATGTAACAAAGGTTTATTAAAATATAAAATTGCCCAGCTGAAAAAACAACATAGCATCACGTGCTGGCGAAGGACCAGCATAAACCAGCTTAAACCAGCATCCCAGTATCAAAACATACCTCACCAGCAAGTACTGTTTTTTTAGCAGGGCTAGGCATTCAATTAAATGTCTGATTAGTAAAACATCCATAAATTGGCCCAAATAGATTTAATGTGCATACTCATCGTTTAAATATATTTATCACTGTACCTTAAGAGTATGTTTTCAAATTTCAAATGTTACTTGCAAAATATTAATTAAAAAAAGATTCAATAGGCCTATTTGTTACACCAACCTGCTGACAATACTGTTACACTTCCTGTCTAAACGTATTTGCCTCTGTAGAGTAGGTGAAAACAGATTTTAAAAAAAAAGGCAGAATATCTGAATTAATATAGTGAAAGTATACTGATTTGAACGTGAACTTAAATGACATTAAAAAAGTATGTTTTATTTGAATATGGTAGGCAATGAAGGAAATTTGGACATCTACTAAATTCACCATGTTGTTACTGTCACAGGGCCTACCAGCGTCAGTTATGCTGCTTTCCTGCTATCAAATGCTCACCTTACAAAATAGTGAGGTGTCCACTTAATGTGAAACTTTGCAAAATGTACCTGTTATTAGTTTTTACGGATTTAAAAACAATTTTTTTCAATGTATTTGCCAGTAAATTCTGGACACTGAATCGCTAATTTTCAACTTAGTTACTGAACCATGGGACCATGAATATGCATCGCAATTTTGTTTTTTCCATTTTGTTCTTTTTTTTTAGCTAAACCTTCCCCTTTACTACCTATCGACCTCCTCACATTATTCTTCATGTTCAGTCCTCTCCTATCCTTTTTCCCCCCTTCTCTGTCTCTTTCTCTCTCTTGCTCTCTCTCTAACATCAGGCTGATAAGGTCTGATGATTTCTAGCTACTCTAGTGCCAGCGACAGGGGACTTTCCTGCCGGCTACAGCCCAGGCGCCCAGTGACACACTGCTGGGGATTGTGGGAGCTCTGATTTTTTTTCCTTCCTGCTGGCTTCCGATACAGGGTCCTGGTTTCTGTGCTGTATGCTGAGCGTGGATGTCTCTAGAGAGAATAAAACCTGGGATCTTGGGAAGTCCTGGGCCGAATCAGAGCACCACGCTTCATCTTCTTCATCTCACAACACTGCTGCAGCACAACAGCCACTCTGGGGCTGTAGATCACAGACGAGCTGCCTGCTGCTCCAGTAAGATACAGCTTACTGTTTTGGATTGAATTTATTAGGCCTGTCTGGTGCTGTAGTCTTTCTGATCTGATGCAATAGTATGCTTTTTGTGAGGGGACAAACTGTAAGATAGAATTAATTAAATATATGGACGGACAGACAGACAGACAGGTAGATAGATGATAGATAGATAGATAGATAGATAGATAGATAGATAGATAGATAGATAGATAGATAGATAGATAGATAGATAGACAGATAACTAGATGGAAGTATTGATGTATGAATGGATGGATGGTTTGAATGCTAGAGTGACAGAACGATGGAGGTTGACTTCAAGATGGATGGATGGATGGATGGATAAACAGAACAAGTCAGCATAGCTCAAAGGAGAGAGAGGAAACAGGAAGTTGGCAGATTTGTCAGGTGGGCGGCTCAGTCAGCGCTAAGAGGATGACCAGGGCTGAGAGGACACACCTTGATAACATGGAGAAAGACTGATAGAGGAGACTGAATGAGGACACGCAAGAGAGAGAGAGAGAGAGCACCAGGTTGTCAGGTGGGAGAAAGAAGGATGAAGAGGGAGGAAAGGAGAGGAGGGGGGTTAGGGGTGTTTGAGTTTGGGGAGTGGACAGCCGGGCTGGCAGGCAGGCAGGCCCATTAAAAATTCAGCAGTGGGGAACAGGCCGGGGATTCACAGTAATTAGATGACAAAACGGCAGGCTCGCTGGAGATGAGAGAGAGAAGGGTCACACACAATGCCTCCACCGCGGGGTAATTTGTAAGTGTCAATCACTACCAAGCCACGGAACGAGAGAGCGAAAAAAGAGGGAGGGAAGACAAGGGAGGGAAAAAGATGCAGTGGAGGGAAAAGGGTGAAAGGAGAGGAGAGAGGAATACAGAGCCGAAGAGAAAAACAGGAAGCGGAGTCATGAGAGTCATGAACACACCATCTATGGAATCTAAGGAGGCTTGTTTGCACCACAGTAGTAAATAAAGGTAATTGGAACTTCTGTCGAAACTGTGAGATGTAAACACAGAGAATCAGAATTGGGACATATCAAAATTCTCAGAAGAAAAGTCAAGATATGAGATATAAACTATAAACTAAACAACTGCATGAAAAAAGTCACTATTACTCTCTAATGACTATTTACTCTCTGGTAGAAAAAAGAAACAGAATGTTTTAGGTGTAAACTCAAAATTCAGAGAACAAATCCAGAATTGTGAAAAAAAAATGCAATAGAATTAAGTCAGAAAGAATTCTATTTTTTCTCAGAATTGCAAGAAAAAATTCTAAATTGTGAGATGATAAGTCACTATTGTTAGTATTTCTTTTTTAATATCATGCTGGGAAAAAAATCATTTGTAGAGGAGATTATGTAAAGATATTATTTAAAGAAACTTTTTTAAATTATATTATTATTTATAAATTAATATAAAAAATTTGTAGCATTAAAATAAAATGCTAAAAAAAAAAACAAGAAAAAGGGAAAATAAGGTTCTACAAAGAAGGAAGTAAATTTTGGTTCAAAGAGCCATCTGTAAACTATTAGCTACTCTTAAAGCAAATTAGAAAACATGTCATCTTCCACGATCCACAAAAAGCAGCACAGTGTCACCGATAAAATAAACTTGGGGTGAGAGTAATGAGGGCAGCCTTTAGAAATGCATTCACCAACCGCCAAGAGGAGGCCATCGCCCTGTGATCTACAGGAGTCTCAAGGTCACAGCAAGTCCATGCCGTGATTCAGGAGTGGCCTTCAGAATTTAGTTTATGTGTTGATTTCAGGTCAGTACGGGGGTCACGGATGGAGGCACCTCAAGCAAAACATTACATGGTAAACCAGCACTTTTATCTTTGGTAGCGCCTGAGCTTTGCTGAGGTGGTTAAAACCGGACTGGAACATAGTCTGACTCCACTGCATATTCAGTTTGGAAGAAAGATTTGAGAAAACGTAGAGACTAGAAGGAGAGGTCACGGGTTCAGTGCCTTCTTTATTATTGGCTGGTTATGCGTGTGAGAATGCAGAGAAGTGCGAGAGGTTTAGTGAGGGACGGTATAGGTCAGGGAGACAGGGCTGACTGGCATGTTTCTCGCCGCAAAGACACGAGCTCTATTCATTCAGACTCAAAGAACAGCAACACCAGCACAATGAAGCAGGCATGTTAGCATATCTCGACTGACACAGTGCCTCTCGCCATCACACACACATTCTCAAACGTACACACACTGTAGGGTTCTTTTTTCCTTCGTACATCCACAGGGATCGACTGATTACACAAACACTTGCATACTCTACAGAACAGCACAGGAAAACAATGAGGATTGTGATATGATATGTGTTGTTCTGTGCCACAATTATAACTCACAGGAAACTATTCATTTTTTTATTTTTAAAATGTTTGTTTTTCATCAGAATATCAGTCAATTTAATTTACTTGGCCCAATTCATAACCATGATATTTTTATGGGTAATAGGCAATTTAGTTATATTTACATTTAACAACCTCATTGAGCTCTATATTTCAAATTTGTTATGAGAGAAGATATCATCTTGGAAAAAAAAAAAAAATTCTAGTTATAGTTTAGCCATTTTCCACTGACCTTTGACCTCCATTAATTTAAGCCCAAAACATGTTGAGAGGATTGCCACAAAGCATATTGCATAACCCCATTTCCATTTGGCATTTTTGAAATTTAGCCTTTTATTAATGACGCCAAAACCAAAACAAGAAGAACACAAGTGTGATATCCTAGGTATCTACCCTTTTATTTTATAATATATATATATATATATATACAATATTACATTTACACTGTTAATTTAAGTTGAAATTTGTTATAAGGACTTTTTCCTATTATTCTAATCTTTTCATTTTTATAATTTTAATTTCAATAAAGCAATTTTGAATTGAATTGAACTGAATATATATAAACATATATAACCATTTCATCATTATTTAACTTGCATCATTTCATCTCTGTTTTATTTTGATGTCTGTTATCATTATTACTTTCAATACTATAATTATTAGTATTTATTATAGGCACTTTGTTCTGGGTTGGTTGGGGCTGGTTTAAGAATGTAAAAATAAAGAAATTAAAAAAATAAGCACATGTAGCACTTTAGGTTTAATAGCAATAAACTACTGGTACTTTACCAAGCTGCAAGAACATATTTAAGATTGTGGATATTATCTTAAGAATTAGATATGTGTTAATACTGCTGTCTGCCAAGTATCATCCCTTTGAGGTAACAAATATGACTTCTTGTTTAGCAGTAAGCTTTTGAAATAATATGTTGAATATAATAATAGCACGTCCTGAATTTCTGCTTTAATTGATCCCATGCAATGCGTTGGATTTGCACCTCAGTTTGCATAGACTGCACTACACGCATAATCAGCGTTCCATAAGCTCAGAGTTAATGAGTACACAAGCTTAATCAGATAAATTGAAGCACATACAGATTTCAAATCTGAAACACGGCCTAAAAATATAAAAATATAATCAGGACAAAGATAGACTTGCACTCTCACCTGGTTAATGAATGAAAGTCTTTTAGCGCAGGGTCTCCAAACACCTTTTCATTTTTTTTTTAATTACCGAGTGATTAAGTTCCCACTTTTCCACCTTGTTTATAACTTACCTATAATTAACAGCTCGCGAACCTTCACACTGTACTATTTATTTATTCTATTCTGTTATTTTAATTGTATATTAAATGCAGGATGTGCTCAGTTTTAAAAATAAAACCTACAGACGAGGTAGACAGGCACACAGAAAGGTCTGGTAATGCCAAGGTCATGGGTTTGAATCCTAGAAAATCCTCTTTTGCCACATTCTTTATAAAATATACGAAACGGGAACACAGACTGTGTGAAATTGAATAAAAACAATGACATCTTTGCTACATCAGTCACCACATCAAACTAAATTCATGCATTTATTTAAAAAGAAAATCTTTTCAACAAAGATAATTGCTGAGAAACATAGCACAAAGTTGCCTAGCCTTTCATGTCCTTGACGGACGGTTTTGAAAGCATTTGAATGCAACAAACTGAACTTGAATGCAGACTGTTAGTTCTCTTTGTTCTGAGAAACACAGGTCAAATCAAACCCCCTCTTTTAGACAGCTGTTAAACTATAAGACTAAATAGCTTAAACCTTGATGAACATTAAGGGCTGCTGAGGACATATATAATGTCAGAAGAGTTGTATTATTCATGTCCACTTGCAGAACTTGCAAAAATAGAAGAGGTCTTGTGTCACTCTGAAGGGGCATTTTGCAATAATGACCAACTGACTGCTCTTTATACTGCTTATTAAACTGCTAAAGAAATAAATGGACATGAAATAGCAGTTTAATTTTACATTATTTCATTATAAAAAAAAAAATAAAAAAAAAGATTACAAACTAGCACAGCTACACACAAAATAACTCCTGTGACACTTAAGGATGTTTCTCCAAAGACTTCAAAGTGTCCTTTTAATTTGTGTTTATTTAAACCGTTTTAAACAACATTTGAATCATTATTTTATAACTTTTATCCATGCAGCATATGACCTTCTATTAACTGAAAGACTACATATTCACTAAATCACATATTCATAAATTCACACACTGCAGGAATATTTAAAACTGGTAAAGATTATGAAAAAAACAAAACATGAAGAGGCTTGAGAGGCAGTGTTTTCTTTACTGGACACATTAAGTTTGGATTCCTACACATATTTTAGTATCTTTTGGACATAAATATGTAAAGCCTTTAAATATATTGATCACATCTATTAACGGATTTCTGAAGGACCATGTGAGACTAAAGATTGGCGTAATGGCTGCTAAAATTATAATTTCGCCCAAAACCAGAATGAATTACATTTTAAGATGTATTAAATAAGAAAAGGGTTTTAACAAATTGTCATCATGGTTCATGATATCACCATTTTTTATTGTATATTCAAAATATATCCTATATCCAAGTGTAAATGCCTTCTCATAAAAACATAATACTGTGAATCTGTTAAAGTCAATTAAAAGAATGGACTTTAAATAACATTAAAATACATTTACATAAATGTAAACCTATGGTTGATTAAAATAATATCCATGAAAAACACGATATTCATCAACCACCCACATATGCATGTGTGTGTAGCCGAGAGAGTTGTTTTTTTCTGCCTGTAAGATCGTGTCTGTCCACTCATTGACTCATGAGGACTAGAATTGAAAGCATATTGGATTCCACTAAGTGTGAAGTGATCTGCTAACCTCTGGATCTCCTCGACACGCAGACGATGAAAACACAGATTTACCCACTTCTCACCTCCATATCCAGCCATCGTCACATCTTAAAAATCAAACCGGAACCATGATACCCATGATGTTAAACATCACAATCAGAAATGAGGCGTTTTTTTTGGAGTCTTTTAAATAAACAACTGCTGATACAGTGTCATTCCCGAAAAACGAAAGAAAGGAGGACGTTGATGGGGAAAAGGAGGAAAGCGGAGGATGAAAAAGCGAGATGGGGGGAGACTGGCTACACTAACTGTCGAGGCAGTTAATATAAGGTTTTTGGAGATAAGGCCTCGCAGACAAACATTGACAAAATCAGGCGTTCCGCCGCAAAGCCGGAGCTGTCAGTCAAACTGAGAGACAGGCCAACAATCAGCACTCGCATTCCGATAAGCACGCCAGAGAGCGTGTGCAGAAACTGCATCTACAGACGCACAGTAATGGAGAGGGGGAGTGGAAGGGCACATCCAGCAGGAGCCAGAGAGAGAGTAAGAGAAAGCAAGCACCAGTCTGCTAAAGTCTAAACCGTGCAGGCTAGTACAACAAAAAGAAAACAGAGAAAATGATGATTAAACGAAAGGAAAGAGTCTCCGGCAAAAGAAAAGAAAAGTGAACAGTTGATAACAGATGTTTCTCACAGGAGCCGCGAGACACTTTACTGTACAAGTACTTTACTGTACTTTACACCTTCCTAGGTCTGAATCAAAAGGGCTGAAAGCATACGTGTTTGCAAAATTCAGGCCTCTCTCGTCAGACAGATCCACGCCTCATATTCCTCACACAGAGGGGGAGGGAGGGAGGAGAGAGAGAGAGAGGTGTGAGATCAGACTAGTAAAAATAGCACTTCCTCTCTCGGCCTCAACACCTGGGGAAATGCCAGAAGGTGGATGAGGGTGAGACGGACGGAGTGGGGAAACACATCAAGAGGCAAAGAGATCTGCATTAAGATTTAAAATCGGAGGCTGGTTTCTAATTGTTTGCTCTTCATTTGTTTTGAGCTTTTCTGAATCATTCACTGAACTGATTTGATCAAAAACACTGATTCACTGAATTATTTGCTTAATCAAGTCAATGCTGCCTCTTTCACTATTTCTACCATAACTTACGCGGAGATAGTAAGTATAGTATGCTATTCTAAATTCATACATGTTATGTTAAACAAATTATTACTAAGGTTCCATGCAAAATCGCATACTCTTTGCTCTTTTTTTGATGTAAATACTAAATTAGCATTACAAAGGTGCTCTATACATTATGAATATATGTAGTATGACTGTAATCTGGGCTCCGCACATTCATCATGTTGTTGTCATGCGACCTCCCAGCATCAGCTGCATCGCTTTAATATCATTTCCAAACCCTCTCCGGTGGCTTCAAGTGTCCTTACAGTCCTTGTTTTATTCGAGCATGCAGCTCTTTACACATACTTGCTTTTGCCTACTGTATAGTGAAGTATGGATATTCAGATAAAGCCGAATAACAGTGAATCATTAAATCAATCACTCGACTTAAGAATTTTGCTAAAAACTGCTGATGCAACAGCTCTACTTTGGCTTTGGCTTTACAAAAAGGCTGAGCTGGCAAAAAATATATATATACTGGCAATATTGTGTCTTAAATGTAAGTTACTCTATTAACTTCTATTAAATTATTATTAAATAAAGTCTTGATGTTGGTAGGAATGTCATATATTATTATGCAGTGTTCATGAGTTAAGCAATTTTGTCAACGAAAGCATTGGAGGGCTCAATCTATCATTGTTTTTGCACACACTGACTTCAAAATCGCAAATCATTATCAAACGCAACTATGATCTCTGGCAAATAGAGCTGGAAAGAGCATGTTTTCATGTACTGTGTAAATAACATGAGGAGATCTATTCACTAGTCATTATCTGGCGAACACATGGAGTACTTTTGATTAGTTTGTGTGCTCTGAGAAACAGCGAGCTCAATATTGTTTCATAGTATTCAGACTGAGAGAATGGAGTTTTGTACAGTAAATACATTTGTTTGATGAGGAAGTCAGCTGGATATTGAGAAGGACGGCTTGTTTTCAAGTCTTTAGACATACAGGCCTATGGTTCTTTGTTGCTTGTTCACGCTAGGATATTGTCAAATGTGTGTGTGTGTGTGTGTGTATGTACATGTTTTTATATCCTGGTGGGGACCAATTGTCCCCACAAAGATAGGAAAACCAGAAATTTTGACCTTGTGGGGACATTTTTTAGGTCTCCATGGGCAAAGAAGCTTATAAATCTCACAGAATGAAGTTTTTTGAAAATCTAATAATGCAGAAAGTTTCCTGTAAGGGGTAGGTTTAGGTGTAGGGTTGGTGTAGGACAATACCACATACAGTTTGTACAGTAGAAACACCATTACACCTATGGAGAGTCCCCATTAGGATAGCAAACCAGACAGAGTATGTGTGTGTGTGTGTACGGGTAGTTGACAAATAAAAATTGGACTTTGTAGATACAAAATAAAAACTCACAAATAGCATGGGAGAAGTTTATCTTCAATGTATTCTTTCTTTTTTCTGTCACACCATAAGACACATTGATACGTCAACTACCCAGATATATATGTGTGTCTGTAATAGTTTAACAGCTTTGCTCAAAGGCATTCTAGTATTACCAATGTTAGCTTATAAGCCTTGACTTATGATATGATATATTTTAAGAGATCTCGTCTCTGAATAAATTATCACTATCACCACTATGGAAGCATACTGGCCCATGAATAAACATGCGAATAAACAATAAAAATCAGCATAAATCCGCCCTGCTAATGACTAAGGTTAAGTCAAACTCTCAGAAATAGAAACAAACAGTCAAGCAAACAAATATGTTCACAACAGTGGGAGCGTGCTGGCTGACGGGCCCTTCCCTCTCCGCGCTGCCAAAGATGTTCACACATAGAAGCATGATGCCACAGGCAGGGGATATGTGGAGGGGGAAATAAGGTACCAACTATCTCAGCAGCCGAGCGCTAAAGTGCCAGTAGAGACACACTGCCCCCTGTTGCTGACTTGGGAAGGCAGGTAACCACCCAAACGACATTCACCTTTCTGAGAGCTGTGGCAAGTTATGAAAAGCAAATATTAATACTTAAACACCTTTCATTCATGTCCCTTACTAAAAATACAATCAGGCTAATCGACAAGAATTATTATAAATCGTCTAAACAAAATATTTGTAAAAACTGACATAAATTATTCTTATTGTTGTTTTTTTAACTTTTGATGCTTTCAAGTAATTTTAGAAGATGTAGAAATATCAATGGAGGTCACAGTTCATTCGTATTTATAACCCAAAATATCTCTTTAGAAAAGAAGTAATGTCTTCCCAAAAGTTGTGCCCCTCAAGAATTTTTGAGGAAATGATATGTACACAATTTAACTTACCAATAGCCTAAAAGTTGGTTGTCCCTTCGTAGAGATCACGTGACTTCCTGTTTTCCACCATAATAGGTTTGATTTCTGTAGTTTTAAGGGCTCGGGTCTCTTTAAAAGTACATCTAAACGAAGCAGACGAGCAAACTAAACAACAATATAAGCATTTTTGTTTTGTGGCAGCAACAGAGCTCTAAGGAAGGATAAAACTGTGTCTTTTGTGTGCTTCAACACTTGCACAACGTGTTATGAATTGATAATTAATGCTTTAAAGCGAACGCGGGCTGACAAACTAGCGAGAGGATTTAATCTACCTGTAATAGAAATGTGGCACCCGTCGTCTTCCCTACAGAGACACAAACACACACACATATTTCAGGGTTTGAGTGTGTGAGCACGTAAAGGGTTAAAGAGGGTTCCTGCTGTGCTCTCTGCTTCTGTGTCTCGGCCCATTACACTTGCCGGAGTACAGCAATATGCCGCCATCAATTACAGCCTGGCTGCACTGCCATCAATACAGAGAGCAGGAGAGAGCAGCGCCACAGCCACATAAACACGACAAACGGCCACATTAAAACCTCCAGCTCACCTCTTTCACTCCCTCTCTCTCTCTCTCTCTCGAGGTCTGAACCTCTCTCGATTCCTTCCGCGCGCGCGCGCGCACACACACACACACACACACACACCTATTTTCTTTAGCTCAAGCCCCTCAAGCTCTTTTTCTTTCTCGTTTTCTCCACAAGTGTATTTCTTTGTCCTCATCCCTCTCAGTCTGGCAAACAAAAGCCTTTCTTTTCTATTCCCCTCATGTTTTTTACTTATGGGCCATACTCTTAAAAAAAAATCTAGCGATCCCTTCGTTCAATTGGTATAGTAGGACCATAAACCTCGCAATCTTTCCAACCATCCTGTCATGGTCTGCTTGCTGCATACACATACAGAGAAATCAATGCATACCGAGATCAATATACACAACATCATCTGACCGACCAGGAGCCTTAGAAACATACACACTTAATAAATAAATAGCCTAAATAAAAGACGTTCTCCTAAAGTAACCATATAGGCCTTTTCAATAAATACATTAAAACGAAAAAGAAAGCAAAGATATTCTGATCATACAGGTTCAGAAGGTTTTTTTCTCACAAAGCGACAAAAGAAATAAACGTTTGAAAGACTTGCATGTGCAATGAGATGTCTTTAGTACCATATTTGTGCAGGAATATCTGGAGGAATTTGCTTTAATCCACTGACCTTGAAGGAGAAAAGACTGTCCATCTGCCATTTAGCAATGAAAAATAGAGCATAAGCCACTTTTGTTCATGCAACTTTTCGGCCATATACTGTATGCAGTTTGTTTCACTGAACTGAAACTGCTGTGTTGATGTTGGCTTGAGGGTTTAAAGTTTTGCTTTCAATTGATAAAAATACAGTAAAACATCAATACAGTGAAATATATTGCAATAAAGCTACATTTTCAGCAGCCATTGCTTCAGTCTACAATATATTACAATCCTTCAGCAATCCTTCTATAACTGAATAGAAAGTAAATAAATTAGTGCTGTCAAAAGATTAATCGCGATTAATCGTGTTTATGCTGTGTTTGTTTATTATGTTTATATTAAAACACACACATACAGTTTACATTTAGAAAGTATTTACATGTAAATGCATTTATACATTTATTTTCTTATATTTGATATTATACCTAATTATATTTAATATATAACATATTTTCATTAAATATGTACATGCATGTGTTTGTATTTATATATACTTAATAAATATACGCAGCACATACAAACATATTATGCAAAGAAAAACTTTTATTTTGGATGCGATTAATCACGATTAATCATTTGACAGAACTAAAATAAATAAACCATTGCATGTTTAAAAAAAAAAAGATATATATATATATATATATTATAAATATATTTTCATATATTATTAGTTGCTAAATTTAACAATGGCAACACACTGAATTATACATGGAATTCTTAAATGTCAAGATTTAAAGAACATTTAATTGTAAAACGTACACAAATCTGTCACTCAGAATTGTTTTCCAGTGTAATATGCTGATTTGGAGCTTTAAAGGGATAGTTCACCTTAAGTTGCTGGACTCTATTGGCTTCCGAAAAAACACTGTTAAAGTCGAAGGGGACCAACTGAAAATATACTATACCTTTATAACTTCTTATTAGAATCAGTGTTGAAAACATTTTTCTTTAATAATAGAATAATTTCAAATATATATATATATAAATAAATAAGTTAATTTTTTTGCTACATTGATCACTTTTGATTATTTAAACAGTGCTTGCTAAATGTGTTAATTTCTTTAAAAGATTTTTAAAAAGTAGGGGTGATATGATTTAAGAAAAATTTGGATAGTTCGAATGTGTTTAACCAAAATAAATAGAACAATCTAAATGCCTACAAGAAAACATAAAAGTTTTTCTAATTTCTTTGTTCAGTTTGTCTTTTTCTGTATATGATTCTTTTGAACATTATAAAAAAAAACATTTGATCATAGAGGCCCAATATGGACTGAAATGATTTGAACTACAGGTTTTTTTAAAAACATGCCTTTCTCAAGTTGTTCACTTCGATACACGATTTTGTTAATTTTCTGAAATGACATTTTCATTTAGTTGCAGCTCATTACTGAAGAGAAATCTTTAACCATTGTGCACATCTCAATACCACGAGGTCTTACCTTGGCCTACAGTCAGAAAATATGAATACAGAGTAAAGAAAGTGCAGTGTACATACACAAGTGCTTCCATTGACCCTGGTCCTGTCTTACACAGTACAGCTTCTATAGAGGTAGGCAAATTCCATCTCATTCAACATGAAATATGAAGTACACTGATCAAGAGTTCATTCTGGTGAAAATGAATAAAGAGAGCAGTCATAACTCCACAGTCAAAGTAATTATATAATTAAATGCTTGTGTCTTAACTCTCATCAAGAAATCGTACCAGAAACATTAACTGAGACTTTTTATCAAAAACTAAACACACTCTCATATTTCGATTTGTGCGTGATGTATGCATACTACACAAATTGTGCTTCATTATGTAAAGAAATAACGTGCAAAATTCAAAAAGAAGAATGTTATTACTCTAAATTGGAGATAAGAAAAGGAAATAAAAAAGAAATAACATACATAAAAAAGCACATTTCACAAACGAGAATAGAAAATAATGTCCATCGAGACATCAAAGCTTACCACGACAATTTTGAGTGTCTTACACACAAACAGTTTAAGACAGATGTGGTTCACAGCAGCCCAAAGGTGCCGAACTGTAGAAGTGGATGGTTTAAAGATAGCAAAAAGATTATCTGTGTTTTTCTCAAATGGTTTTGGTGTGAACGTGTAAACTAAACCGTGGAAAATATGGCATACTTCAGCTATAGTCTCTCTGGGTGAGATGCAAATTTCATGCAAAGAGGTCTTCAGCGAAACAGTGAAGATATCTCTGGAGAGGCCTTCAAAAGCGTAACTATTTTTGTTTACAGTGAAAAAGGTTTCTTCCAGTTCTACTGGAATGTTCATCATCAGAAAAAAAAACTGTTTAACTCGGGGATGTTTGGTTCGTGTCGTTTAATTTCTGAAGAACTTCAGTTGGAGGTGAGCTGAGAGGACGAGCTGCTGCTTCCTGAGCTCTTGGCGCTCTTCTGCCCTCTGGTGGCGCTGACTTGTCGTGGCACTCTCTGGCTAGAGCCATCTCTTGCCGATTTCTCCCCTTGCCCTGAACTCGTCTTACTGCGTACTAAAACACAAATACACACAGAAGAAAAGCCCATAAACACAACACATAAAACACATACATATGTAACGCGCTCTATCATTTTGAGTTAAAATTTGAAACAAATTGCTTGTAATTTTATGTAATTTTTTTTCAAAAATAAATGTCCGTCTGACATGTTTTAATGTGGTGTGCTAAATTAATGATAATGCTTCAAATCAAACAGCAGCATATGCTCATGAACTAATCATATAGTCTGCTTTAGCTGCACCCGCTTCGGATGTTATCACGCGATTGAATGGGCCGTTATCAGTCGTTAGGGGCCTGCTGCACCTACTGGTAGGCTTAGAAGGCTGTTATCGTCCATAGGACTACTGGGCATGCGCACATCAATCGAAATTTTTTTTTCCCCTAACACTGTACGACAATAATACTGTTTTTCTATCATGGTAAAGGGTAGGTGTTAGGGTTGGGGTAGGTGTGTTTATTTAACGTCTACAATCTAATCGCTAGAATAATTAATTTAATTTTAAGTTTGACCCATATGAATGGGCTGATAACGGCCCATTCAACTCGCGTGATAACATCCGAATCGGCTGTTTAACTACTTGCTCTCATCAAAGGAATCATGAGTAATGTGGTATTCTCCATGAGAAAATCCACAAAACATATTTTAAATGAAAATACTGTGGGCTGACAGCTTCAACAGATTAACAACTGGATTGTAAAAGTTAGTAAATTATCAATAAAAATCAATTGCCCTATGAAGAAAACTAATAATATTCTGAATGATATCATGAAAAAAATATAAGTAAACATCAGAGTATCCGCTCAATGATTCAGAACAGTTTAATATCTCATGCAATCTTTCAGTGTTTCAGAAAAACAAAAAACAAACAAACAAAAAGATTTAGGAAGAGCGTATCACTAAAATATATTATTAGAAAGTCACTATTTTATTTCTTTGATGCTTGAATAAAATTTAAAATTATTGTGCAATTAAAAAATAATACAGACAGACACCATTTCATTTATATTTTGACCAGTTTAAATCATAAATATAAGAAAACTAACACTGAAATGTGTTTTTGGGTCAAAACAACACAAAATGATGGAGAAGGTCACATATGAAAGAAATTTAGTTGGTTAAGTGACGTCAAGATGATTTATAACAAACAGTTGTCTTCAGTGCAAAAATCAGCGATGAAGTGGCAAACACCATCCGTTTATGAAGTTGACAGTCACATGCATGCGCTTCAATGTCAGTGGCAGACCATTTTGCAAGATACCGGTTTACTAGTGCATCACGGTGTCACATTCGACACACGCCATTAACAGACATTCATTTACCATGAGAAGCAGAGTACTCTAAAGCTGGATGAGTCCATGAGACACATGAAGGAAGCAGATCTGGGGCATTTCACCCCCTTTTTCAGGGCACTGAGCTCGCAAATCGCAGGCACAATCGGCGAGGCATGAGAATGAGAACAGATATACAGCACTATGAAGCTGAGGCAGGAATTAGTTATGTCAGCATGAAAAATGTGCTGCAATAGTTCATGGGTGTGAAGAGAAGACCTTGAACTTGCAAGCATCAGGATTATGAAAAGGATAAGAGTACCAAGCTAAAGAAGAGAGAAGAAAAAAAAACCTTGAGAGACAGGAGCGCTTGTGTCACCCGCACTGTAGACCACTATCTTAGCCCCTCCCCTAGGTGGGCGGGGCACAGACGCAGAGGGAGGGGCAGCAGTTTTAGTGCTCTTTCCTGAGACCACACCCTCCTCTTCTATAGGGAGTCACACACAGATTACCAAAAAGGACAGGCGAAGTAGCGTCAGTACAGCATTTGTATTTGACATCACCTATTTTCCAACTCAAACCACGCAATTCTGAGGCATATTAAGCCTTTTCAATGTGTAGCACTCACCTCTAGACTCTGAAGGTGCTGTGGTGGTGTGGGACGCTGTGGAAGTGTCACCGGTGGATGTTTCTGAGACCTTCTGCCCCGCGCACATGGCCTTTAGAGTCTGAAAGACTGCTAGAGGAGCAACGTTCATCTTTAACAGGTCCACTATGATCCTGTAGTAGAGCGAGATGGGCCATTTAGAATCATGCAACATTAACAGATAAAAAACGCTAACTCAGGAGGGAGGTTGTAATACAGTGATTTTACGGTGTCCTTATTGCTTTTAATGGGATTAAAGATGGCAGTTTTCATTAAAAAAAGGGCAGTATTTTGCACTTTGTGACACTTTGGGGAAAAAAAAAAATTGTAGTTCACAGCTGTGTTTTTTTATTAATATGCTGAATTAAGTTTTTTTATATTTTACATTTTAGTCAAAGCCCTAATCATTTTGTTGTGCGTGTTTCATGTAAACATAGTTTTGATGTAGAAAATGAGCTGCTTGGAAATAAAATAATTTTACATTTAAAAAAGAAAGATTTATTTTAGCTAACGGTGTTTATTTTTTTAATATAATAACCCTGCTTTGTCTACACCTCACCAAAACAAAGTTTAGAAGTACTAATCGAAAAATCTAAAGTATTTCTGCAAACCGGTCAAATAAAGCAAACTGTTAACCTACCTCATTATGAGCCAGACCAAAGACTCTACATTTACAAAGAAGGTTTACTCCCATTACTTATGAATGAGAAAAACTGCAATGCGCAATCTGGCCGAATATGTACTGCCTTCTATCTAAATTAAAGAGCCAATCGCTGACTGGTAAAGTCATTGTGTCACTGCAGCTGCCATTGGAAGCTCCAGTTACTATAGATTATGACTGCAAATGTGCATTGGCTGGTCTAGCTTAAAAAATTATCTTATTTAATGCCATTCAGCTCAAGAAATAACATTCATGGGGTAGTTCAATTCAGATTTTGTTGCTGACTTGCAATATGTAATTTAATCGGGAGTTCATCAGGCAGTTTTTGAGATTTCAAAATCCCTCCATTTGATTAAGATAGGATTTGTCCTGCATGCCAAAAACAGCTGCCCGGAGGTGTTGTAAATGTGACTTTCTTTGAAAAAGACTTCGAAACAGATTCGACCGATTCTGACAAATTGACAGTTTGATTGATTCATTTAAACAGATACTTGACCCAAAATGTTTGATTCTGTCATTAATTACCCTCGCTTCTCATGTTTATTGAACCATTGATATCACACAGACTATTTTTAGCGATATCCTTACTACATTTCTGAGCCTTGAACATGTCAGTTGGATGTCTGCAGGGTCAGAAATAGAAAAGGGCCTGACTCAAAGTTTCTTTTAAGACAAATAAATTCTCAATTCATGCATCGGTCATTTGAGAGATTTTAAGCTATTTTGCTAGTTTCAAATAAAAACTCACTTAACTTTTGACAAGACAATATTTTTTTTTACTTCTCTAGAAAATGATTTTCGATTGAAGAATTTTCTCAGAATAAGTTTTTCTCTCACGCTGAGCCAGAAATCTCCACTTACATGCACAAACCCTTTCAATTTTATTCAATATCCTGAAATTTTGCAAATTCATAGGCACGATACAGGTTTAGAAATGTAAGGATATTTAAATTTGACTTATTTGCATATTTCAACAAAAAAAATACAAAATAATGTGCTTTAATTAATCAACTGAAAGAAAATGTATAAGCAGTTTTTTTTGTTGTTGTTATTACCCTATTCACCTATGATGTTGGTACTGACAATAATTTGATTTCGTGGAGCTCACTTGAAAACCTCTTGATCAATGACTATCCCAGCAGCCTGAGTGAGCTCGAACAGCTCAGTCTCCTCCGCATTTAGGACCTTTTTCTTCTTGATGCCGTATTTCTGGACATTCCCGCTGACGGTGACGCTCAGAGACGGGGAATCCGGGGCTGATGGCATCGCGCCGGGCTGTGCTGACTGTGACATACGGGTCACCTTAACACTATAAAAACACAGGAAAATATACAACAGCCATCACAAAACAAACATGCTTTTCTGCCAGAGCTTAACAATCCCACAGAAACACGCGGTGGGGTATCCTATTCTGATAGAGGGCCTCTGTTATGGTGATGCATTGTTATAAATGCCTCCCTCAAACAACCAAACATGATGCATATAAGTGATTGTGCCTGTACAACTGCAAAGCTGGCACATAAATTACAATTACTGAATTCAATAATGATACTTTTCGTTCCGTTACTTTACATATTTTACAGAAATGTTGTTAAGGCTTTAAATAAAACGAAATGTATAACAAAATACTCACAATACTGCACTGGTGTACCGCCCGCGTCCTTCCTCCCCAGCTTTGTTGTATTGCTTAATAAACACAAGTAGAATTACTTACTGCCACCATCTGGTCTGGAGAAGGCGAAACAGACGAGTAGACACTTTGCACACTAAAAACTTTAAGTAATTGCAACGTTTACACGATTAACAATTTTACCATAATCAATAAAAAATAAAAAAATAAAAAAAAAAGCAAACAGCGAGGAAAAATAGACGGGTAGCATGTGAAACGCTGCTGTGTTTCAGCAGTGGTCTGAGGAAAATGATGAACAATGGCACTGAAAAGATTTTTTAGCCATTGAATGGAAAATACAAATATGAGAATTATTTTCGACCGCCCATTTGTTACCCAGTGTCATACATACCCAGACTGAACCCACCATAATCCCAGAAACTATTATGTTTATCTCAGTGGATGAATTCATAAAGATTAATAGAATAAACAATTAACACCTGATATACAAACGGCCCATCATGACCAGTGCTAAAAGAAGCAACAAGTACTGATTTGGCAACTTTTCAGTAAAGGCAATATTTTTAAATGTCAGTGAAAAAAAGAAAAGGGAAAAAAAAAGCCCAAACAGGATAATTATTATGCCAGTGAACCTTCTATATGTTGTGTTGTCACGTTTTGATGTTTTTCCTTAATTTCATAATACTTAACCACACCATTTTTACTTTATGAATTTGATCAGTTACATATGCTTTAATCCTACACATTCTTTGACAAGAGCGTATGAGTACATCAGAAAGCATCAACAAACACAGCAAATTAAACATATAAATAAGCACAGAAAAGGTTAAAAATATTGGACACTGATATTTTTTTGTATATTTTGCCACAGCCTTGCCACTGTTAAGAACGAGGAATGGAGACGAGTGTGTTTTTCATGTCAAGTCATTTTCAGCTGACTCTTTGTACTTTGCTTTCATTCATCTCTTCTGAGTCATCTGATGAGCTGCGCTTCTTAGACGACACAAGGGACAACGACACTTCCCGTTTATCCTCTAAAACCTTAGATGTAGTCGAGCCAGTGTTTGGCAAATCTAAGTCCAAGCCAGGGCTCTCCAAACAGGGAATTGTATCGGCCGGTACTAGTTCAAGCTCTGTGGGTTTTAGTGCCTCCTGTTGCTTAGTTTGTAGTTGCACATCCATATCCTCCAGTCCTGTTAAAGTGCCAGTGATGGCTTCAGTTTGCGACTCCTCTGAATCTACATTGAGCTCCAGAGCCCCCTTGTGGCCATTGATAGGTATGTTCTCTGCCCCTAACAGGATCTCCCTCCTGATTGAGGCCAGCTGGGCCTGCAGGAGATCTTTGTGCTGAGCTTCAAGGTTTTCCAGCTAAAAATATAAAAAAACAAAAGAAAAGAAGACAGTTTCAGTCTGGAATAATAGAGGTTTTAGTCACCCATTCTTGTACATTCAGAACACTTACAAGTTTGGCCACCTTCTGCTGGCTGTGATCTGGACATTGATAAGCTTGCAGTTCCTCAAACATCCTTACGTTAGACTGAACCAGGCTGGCAACCTAATATTAAAATAGAAGGGATGCAAAGTAAAATTATAGCAATTGTACACACACAAACACAAACACACATTTGTTTAATACATAAACAGCATTTTTTAAAATAAATATATACATGCATATGTGTATTGATATATCCGTCAATATACACAGTACACACCCATTTATTACGTTAACAAAAAATTATTTTGGATGTGATTATCTATAATTAATCATTTGACAGCACTAATATATATATATATAATAAAACTACTTTCTATGTGCATGAACATGAACTACCTTTAAAGGTGCCATAGAATGTAAAACTGAATTGACCTTGTCATGGTTGAATAATAACAGTTCAGTACATGGACATTACATACTGTGAGTCTCAAACACCATCGTTTCCTACTTCTTATAGAAATCAAGTGTTTGCAAAAGACGACTGAAAAAC
>JAUMHQ010000085.1:6177435-6189571 GCA_032361165.1 Enteromius paludinosus
GATTCTGTCTCTCACAGTGGAAATGCACCTATGCTGAAAATTGTAGACCCCTCCATGATTTCTAAGTAACAGAACTTACAAAACACAGGGTGATCAAATACTTAGTGACCTCACTGTAAATATTATATGTAGATATAAATAGATATAATGTGAGTGTTAGAATTCTAAGATTCATTAAAAGTTCAAATGAAAAGCATTTATTTGGAATACAAACTCTTTAAATCTTTTAATACATTTATTACCTTTATAAACCTTCCTTATCCCAATCTTTTAAACAGTAGTGTTTATTGTTGTGTATGTCATCCTACTTACTCTGTCTGTTTCGTTCTCAGACTCTGGATTCTTCCATATCTGACTGGACAGAAGTTTCAACACTAACAATCCGAAAATAACAACTCCAATGCCTAATGAGTTTGCAAACAGAGCTTCAGCAGGCAGTGCCGTATATGGTTTAGTACTGCTTCCATTCCTCCCATTTCTGAACGAGACACAATCAGTTAGAAACACTGAAACAGCTACAAACATCTCAGCCATTATATTAAAAACAGACCATTAGAGAATAGTTTCACCATTATAAGATCCTCCTACTCAACTAATTGAAAGAGAAAACATTATTATCTATCTAAATAGGATAAACCACAGCCACTTCTTGCAGCTACAGGGCTGTTATAATAGGATTGTCACTCACAGTGTCAGCAGTAGTTTCTCATTGATCCCAGAAAGGCTGGTGATGAGACTCAGGATGAAGATGGCAATGCCCATCCACATGTGAAGAGGTTTCAGACGGGCTCTAAAAGCCAAAGGGGTCCAGGGCAACAAGAAAGCACAAAGACCTACAAACCACTATTCAATCAGAGGAGAAAGGCACAGGAGACCATGTCAAGCATCATTTCTTTCAAATTTGATGGAGTTGAACATCCTTGTGGAGGTTTACTAAGCATTAAGCAATGAAAATGCTGTGACATTTCAATCAGGCTTGACCATGTATACTGTACCTGCAAAGTGAATAGGGCCACTGTGGAGATCCCAGTCCAGCTGTGTAGTGAATACAGATGAGGGATGTTGTTGGCAGTGTGAAAATCAAAAGCAGCACACACTCCCAGCACAGACAGCACCAAGGCCACAAACAACAGCCCTGCATGGGCCAACTTACACCACCACCTGCTCCAGGTGAGAGGAACACGGTACAGGACTATGGCTGAGAGACAAACAGACATAGAGAGAGCAGGATAAAGAGAAAAAGAGACAACTAAAAATACATGTTCACATTAAGTGTTTTTGTACATGGTACAAACACTGATGCCAAACTTAAACACTATTTTTTTTTTAAACTAAAGAACATTTCAGGTCAATAAGATTTTCACAATAAAGATTTACAACGTAAAAAAAATACATTTTGCTCATAAATAAACGCTGTTCTTTACATTTTTCTATTAATCAAAAATACAAACACACACACAATATATATATGGTTTCCACTAAAATATTATCCAGTACAACGGTTTTTAACATTCATCATAATATGAATCATTTCTTGAGCACCAGGATCTGAAGGATCATGTGAAGACTGCAGTAATGTTGCTGAAAATTCAGTAATTGTATTTCAATTTTATACTGAATTGTAGTAATATTTGGCAACATATCTGTCATTGCTCAAATACATCTTATTGACCTCAAGTAGTGTAGTGTATATAATATGAAATATGAAAATGGTCATCTCTCATGTTATATTAAAGTATCTGATTAAGGTATAGTTTATCTTTTTTTCATATGTTTTAAAACGGCTAAAAATAAAAATGTTCCTTAAATACTGTATCTCTACATCTATACTCTATAAACAAAGCTTTCCCTCACTATTCATATTGCAGATTAACTACGCCATACGCAGCTTGAAAGACTGTCCATTAGAGACGAGCACAGCTGTTTGTGTCAAATCGCACTACCTGACAGTTTGTCGTTAAATTTAGTGGAAAATATCACTTACACATTTCAGATACACTTTGCAAGCACTGGCAGATCAAGCAGGTTCAAGGCATTTGTGATTCTTTCCTATAATACTACACCGGAAAAAATGCTTTTCTTAAATTTTTTTTGTCTTGTCTCCAGCCAAAACATCTAGAAATTCTAAAATAAAGAAGGATTTTCTAGACAGCTAAAAATAATTGTCTAAATTAACTTAGAACAAGCAAAATAATCTGCCAATGGGGTAAGCAAAAAACTTAAAATCTAAGCTCTAAAAGCATTTTATTGTAGTGTATTTGTTATAGAGCAAGACTGTAAACATGAGAAGAAAAAAGAAGTCTTGCAGTTAACAATAAGACAGAGAAGGTGTTATACACACAACACAGAGAGCGAAGCGTTTCCTCTCACCATTTCCATATAGCACCACGAGACTCGTCACCATGAGGACTGGGTGCCAGTTAAACTGCAGAAAAGATCCATCCCAGGCAAATCCTCCTCTCCAGGTCCCACTCCACAGACACACGAGCATCACACACAAAAACCCCAGCCACACGCTCAGCACATAGAAGGACACAGGAAAACGCATCTAAAAATAGATTTCAGAGCAAGACTTAATATTTAAGTTCTTTATATCTAAGGTTTTCTTCTACAACAGCTTTCAATTCTAATAAAGCCGTGTAATGACAAGTTTATTAAAAAGCTTCCGTTTAAGTTACAAAAACCGTACCTTTCTTTTTATGTTCAAGCGTGCACAAAATCTTCGGTTTCTCTCTGTGACTTTCTTTTATGCATCCAGCCCCAGCCTTTTGAAAGATGTTATGCAAGTCATGGTCATGCTATAAACTCATTCTCCTTGAAAGTTTAAAAGATGTTTTGTTGTGCTTGTCTTAAGTGTCATAACCATAATGGTGTCTCATAGTGATGTTGCTCATGTTCCATAAACTGTTTTATACAGGCGAATCTGATTCCTGTATTTCTGGTTTATACCTATAACAAATGCTTTCTTGCACCCACAAAGGTTTACAAAGGTGAAAATATATATATTTTTTTTAATTCAAAACTTAATTTTACAGTAATGTCTCTGACTTCAGTACACACTTTTCTTTAGGCACTTGCTATATACTAAACCATTAATAATAATAAACAGCAAATACCACCACTACTGAAGCCCTAAATATAGAATACACTGCAATTCTTTTTTTTATTTTTGGCTTTGTCATACAGACATTAAAGCGCCACAAAGGCATTTGTTTCACTCTGTGATGGATCGTGTCTTACATGCTTGATCTTCTTTCACATAAGCTGTTGTTAGAGCAGGCAGAATGCAAATACAATACGATATGTCTTTTAAAATGCCAGTAAGAGCTGACTTACTCTTACTCAACCTTTGTCTAAATGGCACGTTTCTCCACAGACATGAATTAAACAGCTGGCATTATCAGGAAATGACCTAAAGAATTTAAAGTGGAGATGGATTTTAAAATCATAATAAAGTACAGTGTCTTTAAAAGTACTGGGTGGCCTTCATTTGCCAGTCACTAACTTACATTTGCATAAAATCAACCCACATGAGGGAATGATAGTGTGCTTACTTACAGCGTGCCATTTTCTCACTTTAGAGAAATTGTTAGTCTGCCAGAAGTCATGTGGTGTATTTTCATGGTCATGTAATGTTCTTGCTGCTTTTGAAAACACAAGATGCACAAAGATCTGTATTGTTCAGCTATATTTATTGACTCGTTCTGAAAAAGGAATCCTGCTGGTGCATTTACCAAAGAAATATTAAACTTAAAGGAACAATGCAACAAAGTAAGATAGGATGACTGTCATATAGTTTGAAAGCTGCTTGTTTTTCAATAGGTTTTTAACTTTATTTATTGTAAATAGTGTGTATTTGAAATTCGAAATTTAAAAGTTTGTAGTCTATAACCCTAACTCATATATCATATATTAAAATTGAAGCTGCACATGGTAAAGGCATACAGAGACAGACGTGCTTAATACAGATTTCCTTATTGTCCTCATCTTCAATGAACAGTGAAATATACTGCTCCTTTTCCCAAGGAAGCCTACCAATGTCCGAAATTAGAATGCGGTAGCTTGGGACGTCCGGTCGAAAGCAGAACTTTACAGCAGAATGTGGCAGCAGGGTGTCCATCGTGCCTTGGCCGTTGTATTTTGTAATGAAGGCTTCAATGTCCAGCTTCTCTTGGCTTATAAATGCTCGTACATTCCTGCTGCTCCTGTTTATCACATCCGTTTTAGCGTTTTCATTGCCCATTTTCTGCTATATTCCTAATGATGGTAGAAAACAAAATGTGTAATGCGCACAACACATATAACAGCATCAGTTGTACAGCGTACTGTAACTAACCAGGGTTTTAGAACTGAACTGAGAACGCCTTTTGAAGGATTGCAGTTTAAATTTAAACGAAAGCAGAACAAAATGAATGGAATTTGAAACAATTTGAATGTCAAGCATTTTGTGCTGAAGAAAAATGAGAAACGTGACATTGTAGGTCTAACAAAGAAGAAAAGTACATAGCAGAACAATAGATTAAAAAAATTAACTAATGAATTGTACAGGTTAAGGTTGTAAAGCACAATATAAAAACCATTACATAAGGCCTAAAAGTCATTGTTGACTCAGCAGTGGACTTCCCTGTTACCCAACCATCACTGTAAGGAGCGAGAAACAAGTATGTCATAGGATGGACCACTGCTGATGAAGGTCTGACCTCCATCTGTGAGATAGATTGGCTTCCATTCTTTGACATCCTCCTGGCTATAACCCAAGTATACGCTTTGATTATTTCCATCACTTTCTCTTTGTTATTTGTCCTCACACTGCCCACTTTCCTCTCTGATCTTCTTATAAGTGATATTTAACTTTGATTGCAAAGCAAAGGGTACCTCCAAAATGAAAGGGCGTTCTTTCTTTTGTGCTGTCGTCGCCTTTGCTCACAAACTGCAAGACGACAATGCACCTCTGATCAAATATGGTGTTCATTCAGCCATTATTAAAAGAACCAAATCTAGCAGAATAACATTATTCCTACCTCCGCAGGTGCAGAGTTTCAGGTGCGCTTTCTGTGCTGGCTGTGGGTCAGATATTAAGTGTCAGAGCCCTTGGAGACTTTGAATACAGAACGTCTCTACAGAACTCTTTCATAATCGCATGCAAATGTCAATGCACACTTTATACTGTCAAATTCCTGGAAGGACCTTTCATTTCTGAGAGAACATAAAGATAGCGTTGCCCTAGGCTTCCACTGTGCATCGCAGCACATTTTTACCTTTATCCTAAGGGATCTACAGTCCATTCAATGTATGCAGTTTGAAAGCATTCTCTGAAAATCTAACCTTTGACCTCATTACTAGTACTGTGCTTTACTAGTTAAAGGAGATCTACTATAGAGTTCTCTTTTATGTTATTTTCTATGGTTATCTAGGCAAGCCAGAGATGCTGTCATATCATATTAGACCTGGTATACAGGGCATTCTCATTTTAATTTGTAATGTTCTCTATGGTCCACTTTAAATGTTATCATGGTCCATTTGTATTTGTATGAAAAAACCCCATCATAATTTAGAGGAAATAGGTTATTTTCTGTCCTGTTGTGTTCCTCTTCGTCTGATCATTCTGTTTAAATAGGTGTGGCAGATTGTAGGCTCAAAATTAGATGCCCATTATATGGTTAGATGCGGATAATCTTTTCAATCTTTTGGCAAGTAGTAAGTGGTCAGTAACATCCACTTGAATGCCAAGTCCCAAGGTCCCAACATTGCCTAATACTGCCTCTGCAGGCCTGTCTTGTACTCATTGTTTCTCCTGCTGCCATCTATTCCACAGAAAACACCACACATGCACATAGCCATGCACCTGATCTAAAAGAAAACACGATTCATCAGACCAGGCAACCTACTTTTTACTACTAAAAATAAAACCACTTTTAATTATGTTTTAAGATGACTAGTTTCCTATGGCAGAACGCAGTGAGTCATGAGTGCATAAAGAAATCAAATAAAGATAAGAACTTGTTGCCTAAGCTCAGCTGCCTCGGCACAGCTGTTGAGAAAGAGCCACGATGAAGCTACAATGGCACCTCAGCTTCGCCTCAATGTGCTTGTTTGTGTGGGGTGGGATATTTCCACCGGATTACCACACTGAAAAGCAGAACAACTGCGAAGGACACTTTTATAAGGCATGGAGCCACCTTCAGCTACTTCTTGAAAAAGCTTCTTTGGACATCTGTTGTAGATGTAGTAAAGAGAAATGCATCTCCATCGCTATTTTTCCAGCTTCAAAACATGTGCCAGTTTTTTGGGCATATAAAATAAGAAATGCTGAATTCTCTGATTTGTCAGAGCATGATCTCTTGAAGAACATCGCAACTTGGTATATACCACCACCGGTAAGAGCTTGCATTTTATCCTTTGATAAGTCTTTTCTGACTACACCTTTGTAGAGTTAGAAATATCTTTGAACATATAATTAAAATCAATTACTCACCTTCAATTCCATTTGTATTCCACACAAGCAAGAATTGAGTGAACAAGCATATACAAGCAATTTTTTATTATTTTTTTTCTGTCCGATTAAAGCATGAAGCCAACATAAAAAAAATAAAATTTACATATTTAAAATAAAATTCTAATAAGGATCAAGTGATCTAGAAACATTTGATATCCCTGCTTACTGAATATTTAATAACGAATGCATTATTCATTTCATAATTAATACACTCTAGATTTAAGCACAGTCTTTTTTAAGCACAAACCTGAAGTTATCCTAGGTTTTTTTTTAGATTTACACTTATTTTTGCTCTGTTCTTTTTGTTCCTGACAGGTTATTGAGAACATGCTCAGAGAAAAGTTGCATTCACCCCCTTCTCAAGTGTCCTCAACACCCTCAGCAACAGCAACACATATTTTAAGTGGTGTTTTTAATCTTGATGCAAAATATACTCATGAAGAGGGAAACTGGCACAACGCAGGCTACATTCGCTGGATCACATATCACCACACAAATGCAAAGGGGCTTAGTTTTGAAGGTGCTCTAGTCCAAAACAGTCAGGAGACATGTAAGTGGAAATGGCTGACAGTGATGCAACTGGTCAAAATTCTTTATAAAGTCTTTTTGGCCAACCCAAAGCAAACCTCCTTCAGTCATCAAGGTGCAGGACCTTTAAACATCAATGGCTTAGATGAAACTTCAGACAACTTTTCCGTAGGGGAAAAGATAGAGGACTACCTACACAGCGCTATGCAATGTGTGACGACAGCTACAATGCAAATCAAAGAAGCAGAACATGACATTTCCAAAGTCATAGCAAGCAGCAAACCCCCGCTAAGTTCAGATATGACTGCAGGCCTATGCTCTTTGCTCATTCACCGTACTAGCACCGGTTTGAAGAGATGCCTTGAGAGGACAATATTAGAAAAAGAAAACTACACCACCTCTTCAGCGCCCTAGGATTTCTCTCCTAGCATCTGCTAGCCATAAGAACTCCAAAAACAGAGCCCTCTACAATTAAAATTAAATAATCAAAAGCCACACAAGACTGAACTCAGTGATGAGGAAAATTATTACTACTACTTTAATGGCAAAATAAAATGTACAGCGAACCACTTTGGAGTATAAAACATCACAGAACATGACAATATATAAAAATACATCACATACCAAAAGATATTTTTGGTAAGGTTTTACCAAAAGAAACATATTGAAATCAGCTGAACGCCAGAATATATTCTTGCTCTGTTCACATTTTTCTAATTTATTTATTTTCTGCATTTTTGTTATGTCACACCAGGACACAGTCCAATTTTTATCTGTCAACCACCCCTTTTTCAGTATATTATTTATTAGATCAACCACTTGGTAAATGTTTGTAATTTTTGCATTGTTTATACATCAGTGTTTATTGGCTTGTAAATAAATATATCTAAACCTCCTTAAAATGCAACTAATTTTTTTTAAGAAGCAAGTATCTTTGAATAATTATTTTGTCAATCACAAGACATTACAAAATTAAAATGGGTTGCTGTTGCCATTTCATGTTGACTTTAACATATAATAGTGATTGAGGGTCATTTTCACAGCAGTTTTAGTTCCTTTGAGTTAATTTGAATTAATTATGGACGTGCTCCTCAATGGGTTCTAATTCTGTGCTTAGTTTGCATGATCTAGAATAAGCGTCCACATTAAAATAAGCTGGAACTGTAATTCTGATGTGTGTGTTGATATGGGTAAAACTATAGCCACCGGCTGCAGCGAGGTGAATGTCTCATGTCTTATCATATGTATATAGTAAAACCCAGAGGCTCTGATAAAACAAAGATAATGACATGCTGTTACTTTTCTGTCTAACGTCCTTAGCAGCAAACGAAATGTTGCTGGAGCCTATGGTGTGATGAGGTTATGGTGGATGTCTTTGTCTCTCCTTACTGTAGTTACTATGCATTTGCAACTGCAGACTGCAACTGCAACATTTAGGACTCCGGATAGGATTCCATGTCAAGAAATACTTTGCCAGGATTGGTCTGTTCTCAGAAAACAAGGCTACATGTGCAGATGCTGTATAGTAAAGTGTGTCTACATTGCAGAAGTGCGCAGAATCAATCATATGCCATGCATTTTGTACAGAGGACATCATAAAGAGAAAATACAGACTGCAGTTTTACCACCAAAGGTAAGCTATGATTTATAAAATTGCTATTTAGTATAGTATTTATTTTATGGAATGGGACGATTAAATATTAATATATATATATATATATTTTTTTTTTTTTTTGAAAACAGTAGTATTCAACATTTAGCTGAAATACAGATTATTGTATATATTACATGCAATATTATATTATTCTAAACATAATGAGAATTCAACTGAGATCACATAAGCACTATAGAAGAAAATAAAATACATAAAATCCCAGTAATTAAGCACCATCTATTAATAAGAGACTGAAATCTGAATTTGTTTTGTGCTTACATTTTTCAATGCTGCACTAATACCACTGAGAAAAAAGACCCAAACTCTCACTGCATTTTCTTTACAGCTTATTAGGAGCTTGCTAAGAGGGAAGATGCATTCATCAAAACAAGGCATCACTTCAACCACATGTCTTATAATTGGTGTATTCCATGTTAAAAGACAAACACTCAGAAAACTGGATAAGCCACCAAAAGATAAATCCTCTTGCTGTACTATTGACCATCATTTTCAAACCGCAGATGGATGTCTAGGAGATGCTTTTGAAGACACCCCTGAAAGAAGTTTATGGAAACAGGTGTTAGATCTAGCTGAGATGCTCCAGAATACTTTCCCATCTGCCACACGGCTAAGAATATTTATTAATCAAAAGGGTTCAACCATCTGTCCCATAAACGAGGCTACAAGATATTCAAAACCGCACCAAGGAGTAGAAATCGAAATAAATGACTTTGTGAAAAGCACTATGAAATTTGAGTCCAATTCTAGTAATGATGCTGTCGTCTACATGGAAAAAATACTGGTGTTATTAGGGATGGGAGTTTTCCAAACAACAGCAAAGAAGAGAATAACTACAGCAGAGACTGAGACGTTAGCGACAGATAAGATGCATACAAACACCTCAATACACAGAAACCAAGTTCCACTAAAAACGTTAAAGAAAAAAAGAAGCATACGGAAGCCAAGGACAACCTTAGCAGGTGACGAATCCAAAGGTGATGACAAGATAACTTCAACCACGTTATTTAGTCAAATGGATTTAAAACCACCTAATGTAGGAGATAAGGAATCAAGCGTAAGAGTAAGCTTCGAGACAGAAAGCACTAAAGATCTTTTGTTGAGTACAGAACATCTTGAAATGAACACAAGTGAGTTTGAAAATCCGGCCACATCCAGAAAGTATGCAAATACTGTCACACTTACAAAGCAACAGACGGGAATTACAACAGTGCTGACTGAAACAGACTGTACAACAAAACTGGAGAGACCGTCAAAAGAAAAGAAAGGAAGTGAGAAGAAAATATCTTCAGGGGGCAAAGAAATCAGGCCGACAGTGGAAGCAGTTCAGAAAACCACAGCATTTGGTCAAAAACACCAAACATTATTCAGTGGAAACAGATTAGCGAAGGAAACACTGGAAAAAGGAAACAGTGATTCTGATATAAATCACAAGCTTGAGAAAGTAAACTCTGCGCAAAGGGAGGACTGGACAGCAATGGAGAAGGGAATCTTGGTAACAAGTCAACCTGACATTTTAATGACTAAAGAATCCAGAACGAATAAACCAGTGTCAACGACCACACCCAGAGGGAATAAACATACTGACATGCTGACGGAAAAAGACACTGGAATGACAAGAGAGCTTCCTAAAACTGAATGTACAACAGAAATAGAGTTACCTGTGGAGAGAACACACAACACACGTGGAGAAAGACAGTCAAAATATGATGGTTTAAGTATGAATGAATTACTTACATCAGCTCCCTCTAGAGGACATGGAAATAATGCCATAGTGATTGAAAATGAGGAGGAAATGACAACAGAGCTTCCTGAAACAGAAAGTTCTACAGAAATTGAGTCATCAACATCAAAAGATACAAAACCTGAGGAGAGAACAGATACTGCATTCAAAGAAAGTCAGTCAGAGCCTGTTAATTTCAAAACACCGCATCTTGAAACAGAAGGAACAAATGAACCAGCGACACCAACCACATCCACAAAATCTACAGAAGATTTAATGACAACAGATGCTCTGGAAGCTGAATGTACAACAGAAATCATGTTGCAAACCCCAGAAGATAAAACACCTGTGATGACAACAGCTAAAACATATGGAGAAAGACTGTCCGAACCAGTTAATTTAATTACAAACAGTATCGAAACAAAAGTTACAAATGAACCAACGACACCAACCACTTCCACAAAATCTACAGAAGATTTCATAGTGACCAGACTAGAGACATTAATAACAACAGAGTCTCTGGAAACTGAATGTACAACAGAAATCATGTTGCAAACACCAGAAAGACCTGTGATGACAACAGCTAAAACATATGAAGAAAAGGAGACAGAACCTGTTGATTTAATTTCAGAAAATACTGAGTCAAAAGTCACAAATGAACCAGTGACACAAACCAAATCTCTAAGATCTACAGAAGATTTCATAGTGACCAGACTAGAGACATTAATAACAACAGAGTCTCTGGAAACTGAATGTACATCAAAAAAAATGTTGCAAACCCCAGAAGATGCAACACCTGTGATGACAACAGATACCACAAACGAAGAAACAAAAAGTACAAATGAACCATCACCGCCAACCATGAATACATTGAAAAAACATGAGCAACAAATGACAACAGAGCTTCCTGAAACTGAAGGTACAACAGAAATTGAGCTACAAACACCAGAAGATAAAACACCTGTGATGACAACAGCTAAAACATATGAAGAAAAGAAGACAGAACCTGTTGATTTAATTTCAGAAAATACTGAGTCAAAAGTCACAAATGAACCAGTGACACCAACCAAATCTGTAAGATCTACAGAAGATTTCATAGTGACCAGACAAGAGACATTAATAACAACATGGGCTCTGGAAACTGAATGTACAACAGAAATTAAGTTGCAAACACCAGAAACACCTGTGAAGACAACAGCTAAATCACATGAAGAAAGACTGTCCGAACCTGTTTATTTAATAACAAACAGTATCGAAACAAAAGGTACAAATAAACCAGCGACACCAACCATTTCCAATCTGGTGCAAACACAAGAAAGTCCGGTGATGACAACATATACCACCAACGAAGAAACAAAAAATACAAATGAACCAGCAACGCAAACCATGAATACATTGAAAGAACATGAGGAACAAATGACAACAGAGCTTCCTGAAACTGAAGGTACAACAGAAATTGAGCTACAAACCCCAGAAGATACAACACCTGTGATGAAAACAGCTAATACATATGAAGAAACAAAAAGTACAAATGAACCAGCAACGCCAACCATGAATACATTGAATGAACATGAGATAAAAATGACAACAGAGCTTCCTGAAACTGAAGGTACAACAGAAATTGAACTACAACCCCCAGAAGATAAAACACCTGTGATGACAACAGCTAATACATATGAAGAAACAAAAAGTAAAAATGAACCAGCAACGCCAACCA
>JAUMHQ010000085.1:6189671-6201677 GCA_032361165.1 Enteromius paludinosus
TTTGACAACAAAAAAGGAACCTCAAAGTTGATTGAAGTAAATGTGTGCAAATGTAGGGCCCCATTCCTACATTTGCCTGAGGCCCCAAATTCACTAAATCCGCCCCTTACTGTTTGTAGAGTGTTTTACCTGCAGTTTTACGATTACATGGCAGTAAATATCTTAAAATGTATCGTCCCGCATTATGTTATTATATAACGTTATACTATTAAACCATGCATTCATCATAATCGTAATAGGCTACTTGTTGATTTTGCGTGAAAAAATACTCAGTTTTCACAAATGTAACTCAAATTTTCTGGTTATTATTATATAATGATAATCTATCTATCTATCTATCTATCTATATATATATATATGTATATATATATATATATATAATTATAATGTTAAGAGAATAGTTGGCAATATTATGGTTTGAACGGTGCTAGACGTCTCTCGAACTATAGTTTATCTAAGTAGGCTAAACAAAGATCTCGTGTTAGTTCAGTAAGTTAGTCAAATATGTGGTTTTCTCAGATTTGTCATTTAAATGAAAAAGTGGTACTGTCCACTACGGTAATATTTTATGATGCTTATTTTGAGTAAACTAAACCAGTGTCTCCCGACGCTGTTCCTGGAGGCACACCAACAGTGCACATTTTGGATGTCTCCCTTATCTGACCAATATATTTCTGGTCGTGGAGTCTCTACTAATGAGCTGATGAGTTTAATTTAGGCGTATTTGATTAGGAAAATGTGTAGTGTTGGTGTGCTTCCAGGAACAGGGTTGGGAAACCTTGATCTATACATTGACAGATTTTACCTAAATGTTTGGACTGTGTTCTCAGGACAAGTATATTCAAACTATCAACTTTGTTTCTTCATCTGCCAGCATATTGCAAGGTGAAGATTGACTGAACTTAATCCAGAATGGGGAAAGCAATACAATTACAGACACCTGGACTGTGAAGATTGTGCGCAAAATGAGTCATGAGATGATGTAATATCAGGTATTGGTAAAAGGAATTGGAACAGCTAAGGACATTCTACTGACATACTGAGAGTGGACAGTAGGGTGTCATTATAATGATGGGATCACACAATTTTTACTGAAGAGTTTTTCGTCAAGCTGAGTAGCAGCCTGTCAATAAACACTCCAGACTGTCCCAGGTGGATTAAAATCAATGCCTACAAAGCATATCCTTAATGAGAATGAGATTAAGGCATGGATGTTTTCATCAACAACAAGAAACAACAAAGAAAATGCCTGTAAGACATCCTTTACAAAGAGAGACAAATCAATGCAGCACACCTAGTCATTCATTAATGTAAAATCCAAGAAATTGTGATGATCAGACTCCACACTTTGTTGAAAACAAGTTGCTAGACCACAATTGATGCTAAAACCAAAGCATCAAGCATATACTGGTGTTCTTCAGATAAAACCCTATTAGACCATCAGTATGAACTTGACCGCCCATCTTCTGGACCTCATGCTGAAGGCTTCCAACCTCTCTCGCTGGCAGTTCATCCAGGAATTTTCCATTCCTCCTCTGGTGGCCATCCCCAGACTCCCCAGTGCCCTGCTTCCGGTTTTTGGTCTGCTCTACGTGCTAATCTTTGGGCTTGCGGTTGTGGGAAACGGAGCAGTGCTGGTTATCTTATGTCGCAGGAAGGCTCTGCAGTCTCCCAGCACCTTCTTCATTTGCTCTCTGGCACTTAGTGACCTCCTGATATCCATAGTGTGTGTTCCTGCCACACTCCTGCAGCACTTCTTCACCAACTGGTTGGCAGGTAGGCTTAATTATTTTCACGAATGACAAACATTTTAGTTTTTGTATTTTTAATGCATCATTGGAAACCCAAATTCTTCCCAAGGTCTGATGTTGCATAGCTCAACTTTAACTCTAATATGTGACCGCCTTGTGAAAGCTTTAAGGATAGTTTAGGCTTTATCAAAGACACAGCTTTCTATATTTTTTCATCTTTCACAAAACTACCATTCAACAACAGTTTGTAAAACACTTCAGTAAATGTGCACAGATTCAAAGAAGCACTTGTGACATGAATTCATGCCAGTGAATAAATCGTGCCTAAAACTGCACTTAGGCCTGAAATTGGATTTGGTCTATTGTTGTTATGCAGTATCTTGGACTTTAAGCACAAAAACTGAGCTGAGGTTTTTAAAAAAGAAATAAACTGTGTTTAAGACCGTCTGGCTTCCTAAAATAACACCAGAATTAATGTTTTTATCCCAAATTTATAAAACACCCCTAAATGAGGATCATGTCATCATTTACTCACCCTCAAGTTCACACAAACGTGATTGATTTTTTTTCCCTGTGAAAACTGCCTTTTTATGTTGTTGACCATACATTTCTTATTTTACTGCTGTCAAAACATTTCAGTGGACCTATACAAAAGTTGTTTGGCCTTGGTTGTTTTTACTTCAGCTGAAATCTTACTGATGGCTCACGGCCATCCTAAGTACATTTCTATGTCTACAATGGAGCTGTCATTTTGATGCGATAAATATACAAGTAATAAATAAACAACTTGTTGTGACCAGACACAGACTCGCTGGACACTGGTGTGCATAAATATCTGCAAGTAGCTTTAGCTTATCATCATTGCATTCATCTGTGTTTGTGTGGTATTGTTTTTTGATGCCTTCGTGCACAACACTCAAATTATACCTCCAAGTACCTTCTAGATAGTTGGTCACCATTGATTAAAAGAGATCTTGTCAACCTGCAGCTGAATTGTAAATGAGCACTTTATCTGACCAGTTCATGGAATCCTATTAGTCACAGCAGCCTATATTTCTACAATAACAATGCTTGTGTAGATAGCGTGCTTGTGTTGATATATAAGCAATGTTTAATTATTGTTTATGAATGTTTAATTATATGTTTTTGAAAGTAGTCTTCTATTCTTACCAAATCTGCATTTATTTGATTGAAACTATAGTAAAAACAGTAATATTGTATAATATCATCTCTCTAATTTATTAATCTGTAATGTAACTGTTTCATTTCTGTAATCTGCAATGTGATTTTTTTTTTTAGTTTCTCCAGTCTTAGTGTCAAACTATCCTTCAGAAATCATTCTAATATGCTGATTTGGTATTGAGGAAACATTTATTTTTATTATCAGTATTGATTACAGTTATTATATTAATTTCAACAGTATTCAACAATATTCAACAGTAGTCATATTCAGATGAAATAAAATAACCAGAATTGAGTGGCCATGATATACTTCATGATGTGTCTCAAACAGAAATATAAAAATTTGATGTATCACAATATCACTTAAATATATTTTACATTCTTTAGAAATGGTACATCAAACTATTGAAAAATGTCAATAAACATTTTACACTGTTTTCAAAGTTAGCGTAAAATAAGTCCCCTTATTATTAACTTTATTAATATCAAAGAATCCTAAAAAGAAGGATTTATGGTTTCCACTGTTATCTGTACTGTATCAGTACAATAATATATTATAAACAATAAACAGTGTAAAATGTTTGATGTACCATTGCTAAAGAATGTAAAATATATTTAAGTGATATTTTGATACATCAAATTTTTATATTTCTGTTTGAGACACATGAAGTATATCATGGCCACTCAGTTCTGGTTATTTTATTTCATCTGAATACATGACTACTGTTGAATGCATTTGCAACCAGATGGTATAGTTATGACGTAAACCAGCAGTATCCAACTAGACCATGTTAACCAGCCAACACTGAATGCTTGCCATAAAGCTGAGCAAAAAATAATTCAAATATAACATAAATTATCAGTAATACACCTTTTTTTTTGTTTGCATTGCTTATACGTGTCGTGTTTTAGATTCAGTCAATCGCAAATGTCAATGACCCTTCATCTAATCACATCGGATAACAAAGGACAGTCATGTCCAGCATATAACAGGTGAATTATGCAGGCTCAGTGAGCTGGAACGTAAGAATTAATGGCTTACAGAAGATTGCTGGAAGAAGATTGCTCCTTAAATCCATGGCAACACAAACCCAATATGATATTCCGTATAGTAATTATGAGCAACATTGTATCAGAAAAAATAGCCTTCTCCAGCCCTCTGTTTTCATCATAGTCCATAAAGACATTGTCTTCTATTATAAGCTATCTACTGTGTGTATATGAAAACAGGTCAGCCAGTTTGTTATTGAATACCGCAACACAGTCTTTCATCAGTTCATCAGTTGCCTGCTGTCTACTTCACTAATTGTCTGACTCGCTGTTTCACTCACTGGGCTTCATTCATTTTTTGACCCACAGGTGATTTCCTGTGCAAGTTAATACCATTCCTTCAAGTGACAGCCATCACGACCAGCATGCTCACCATGACTTGTATTGCTGTAGAGCGTTTCCAGGGAATCCTTTATCCTCTTCATGTCCGCAACAGCTACTTTCTTTATCATGCCTTCAAGATGCTGGGTGAGTTATGGAAAGAGAGATTAAATAGGTTATTGTGAAACAAAATGATGTTGTTTTTGTATAATAGCTTAATTATTAGTGCTGTCAAATGATTAATTGCATCCAAAATAAAAAGTTTTTGTTTACATACTGTAATATATATATCGCTGTATATTTATTGTGTGTTTATAAATACACATGCATGCATGCACATATTTAAGTAAAAATGTTCTGCTTATATATTAAATATATTTATATGTAATATGAATTATATGAAGATAAAGTTTGCACATGGTGGCTAAGTTTATGCCACTGGCCTTTGGTCAGTTTTTAGAAAGCAGAATGACAAGTAATGTTATAAAATGATTTAGACAATAGTGACACTATTAAAAAAAACATTATTATTTATTTATTTATTTTGCCTTATTTTATAGTGGCCATGTGATTGGTTGGCCTGGTGATCTTTTGCAAACAAAGATATTTTAAAGCATGTTTTGTCCATACAACATAAGTGGAAAAGCAAATTTTCACCCCACTGACAAAAACAGTGACCATTTTTAAAATATCTTTTGTGTTCTTTTGAAACTCTACAAAATAGAATGTCTCCTCCCTTATTTTACAGTGGCTGTGTGGTTGGTTGCCCTGGCAATAGCTGCTCCTATGTGGTTTGTTCAGAAAGTAGAGGTAAACATGCAACCTTAAGAAAAAATACTACATTTACATTCTGTCTGGCATTTCCAGAATAACCCCTTTCCATTATACGGACGACTGTTATTAGATTAAATAAGCAATTTAGAGATTGCCTACACTTTAGTGCAGAGAAATACTGTTTAACAGGACAAAACTCAAGTCATTAACAGTAAATGATAAGGAACACAAAGAAATAGGTCATAAACATCAGTACTTAGCTCATTAGGTTTGTGAAATGCTTTGTAATAATTAAACCAAAAAATGTACATTAAAGAATATATCTTGACTCTTTGACATGTCATTTTCATTCACTGCCGCTACCGCCAGAGATAAAAGATGCATCAACACTATTAGAATCAAATTGGATGTTGCTATGCTAGAAGAGACCATTGAAGGCTTCGAATGGAATGTCTATTATGTGTTCACTGAGATAATAATCCCTTCTGCTTATCATGTTTGTGCCTTTGCTTTATTTTTATTTTCCTTGCATGTGCAGCTTTCACACATTTTTTTCTCAAAGGCATTTTGTATGCATCGCTCCAATCAAATGATCATTGATGTCATGCTGTTTCAGGCATTCAGCAGATAAACTTCATAAGAAGGACAAAAAGCTGCCTTCTACCATTAGCAATGCCTGTCAGTCAGTAAATCAGACTGTTTTTTTCATTTGGGAATGAAAAAGCATCATGAGCAGCATTATATCATATTATTTGCTTATTATTTGAACAAATTCATTAGATTGAATATTTGAATATTTAGCTGCGTTTAGCATTCCTTCCATCTGTCTGTTTTTGAAATAGAAAACAGTGAAGGATTCACATATTAAGTTTCCTCTTATTTATATATGCAGGTGAAATATGACTTTCTGTTTGATGTCCACCACACCTGTTGTTTGGAAGTATGGCCAAGCCAGCAGCAGAGGAGAGCCTACACTACCTGTCTGTCCGTCCTGGTGTTTCTGGCCCCACTCACGTCCATGGCCGTCCTGTACTGGAAGATCATGCGGGAGCTCTGGGGCAAGCACAAAGTACACGATGTTATGTTTCAAACACTTCCTGGGTCTGAAATCAACAAGATTACCAGGTTAGCCTACAATAGCGAGTTTGCTTACTATTTTATTGCAAATATCATTATTGTCTCAAAAATGAAGTATTGCAATCAAAATTGTCATTTACAGTAAGAAGCTAAATATATTAAAAAGGGATGTGTATTGTATAGGCAGAGTAAAGGGCCATTCATATCCCTTACATTACATTACATTTAGTTATTTAGCAGACTCTTTTATCCAAAGCAACTCGCAAATGAGAACAGTGGACGCAATCAAAATCAACAAAAGAGCAATTATATGCAAGTGCGACAGTATAACAAATCTCAGTTAGCTTAATGTACATGGAGCAAGGATTTTTTTTTCTGATTTTTTTTCCTGTTAATTGTATAATAGTAAAAAAACATATAAATATAATTGTATAAAAAAAAGTAAGAAGAAAAGGAATAGATAAAATAGAAAAAGAATAGAGAAACTAGTGTTCTGTAATGAATGGGTCTGAGATGTGCGGATTCATTTGCAGACTTTATTAACAAAGATGGGGTCAAACAGGCAGGGTCAAGAACTCACCAAACAGGTGTGGCAGAGACAATAAACAAGAATAGTCCAGATAATTGGCAGAGTCTGTCGATCAGCAAACAGTATCCAATAGGGGCAAAGACAGAGCAATAATCCATAAAAAGGCTGAGGTTGATACACAGGCAATCAAAAGAGCAAGACAGGACTACGCTTTGTATGAGGTAAACTCAATACTCGGTGACTTGACTAATAAATACACAGAGCTTATAAAGGCCAGACAACGAGTTAACAAAGGGAAGAAGCTAATGAATTGTCATGGTAACTAACGAGGAACAAAAAGACAAGGGGAGCACAGAAACAATGGGAGACAAACACTTCACGATAAAAGTCCTTAGAGCAAGACAGGGGAACACAGACAAGGGGACACACACATAACAGTCCGGGGTGGAGTGCCCTCTGATGGAGTTCAAGGGCACTCCGGCTGGCCATTGTAACAGTGTTCGTTTTTTTATTTAAGAAAACAAGCCATTAGTAAATGAAAAGAGTGCAAGTTTTTTTTTTAAAGAATAGAATTATAATAGAGTTTGCTAGAGTTAAAGGGTCAAATAAAGATAGAAGAGAAGTGTTTTTAGCTGATTCTTGAAGATGGCTAAGGATTCAGCTGTTCGGATTGAGGTTGGCAGGTTATTCCACCAGGAGGGAACATTTAATGTAAAGGTCTACAGAACGCAGAGGGCACATAAGTCTGAAGTAATGAATTTAGGCAAAGAGGTGCAGAATCAGTGGTGATTTTGTAGGATGGAATGAGAGGTAGAGTTGAGTGTCACCAGAACGTAGCCCTTAGGCACCCCACTAGTTCAGTGTTTCCCAACCCTGTTCCTGGAGGCACACCAACAGTGCACATTTTGGATGTCTCCCTTATTTGACCAATATATTTCTGGTCTCTGTTTGATTAGGAAAAGTTGGAAAATGTGTAGTGTTGGTGTGCCTCCAGGAACAGGGTTGGGAAACACTGAACTAGTGGGATGTTGCAACTTGGACAAAATCCTGAAGAACCTGTCTAAGAGATCAGACTCAAACCACTGGAGTGAAGTTCCTGAGATGCCCTTTGCCAATAGGGTTAGCATCTAAAACAAATAACTACAATCTTTAAATGCATGATAAAGCTAATCAGGAACTCAAGCACTTATAGCAGTAGACAATGTAACAATATTGTTTCTAAAATGTAAGTTACTAAATACTTACTTTTAGTTTTTTGGGCTGTAATATTAAATAAATTATTCTTTTCAGACTTTTATGTCCACATAATGCACAAAACAACATTGGAGCCCACTGACTTTAATTGTGCATACAAACAAAAACACACACTGTAGTGTTTTTTTATATATATATATATATATATATATATATACTTATAAAAAAAAGTAAGGTTTGGATCAACAGGAGGGTCAGAAACAAAAAAAAAAGTTTTTCTTTTTCTGTTGAACTATGCAATTAAGTAACATTAAAATGTAGTATACATTGGGTATGACGCAAAATAAAAACGTTGGTCATCATTTATACAACTTCATGTCATTCCAAACCAGGAATTTCTTTCTTTTGTGAAACAGCAAAGACAGAATTTGTTATGGTGCATTTTGCTGTTTATTTGCCCTTTATATAATGAGTCACTTTTTGTTTTGTCCGTTTGTAATTCACTTTGGATAAAAGTGTATGCTAAATTAATGAACAACATTTTTAAAGAACCTGGGTAACCAAATCATTTTGGTGCCCATTGGCTGCTGACTGGAAAACTGTTTATGTTCCACAGAATAAAGTGAGGGTGAATTAATGATGACAGAAATTGAATTATAATTTTCAAGCTTTTACAATGTAAGCCTCATTGCTAAACTTGTAAATACATTAATACTCTACAAAATTATAGCCCAAGCTTAAAATGCAACATTTAGTTCTATACAATATATAACAGGGTGTCCTCATTCCATCTCTATTCACCAAAGAGCAAGAAAAAGGTAGATGACAGCGCAGCATGGATAGCCATGTGATGAGAATCTATATGATTTAGATGCTTTGATTGCCGGTATTGTATAACGTCTGCATTAATGCTCTCGAATAAAGCGGTCTTGGTAGACCGGTTCAGATTAAATTGTATTTGATTGACACCCCTGTGTTGTGCTGTTATTGACATGTCTGTAACAATACAAATGCCTTCCATTCTCAGGAGGAAGAAGCGTGCAGTAAGAATGATGGCCACCGTGGTGTTGCTCTTTGCCGCCTGCTGGGCGCCTTTCCATCTGGTGTCCCTCCTGCTTGACTACGGTAGCACAAAACTCCATGTGCTCTTTCCTCTCGCTTACTGTTGTCAATCTCCCTGTTTTGTTTTCTCTTCCCCTCACAATAGACGAAAAAAACCCAACCTTTCACATGTGTCTGTCAACCAGCTCCTATCCTTCCAGCTATTTAGTTCCATTTAAGAGCATTTTTTATTCTTCATTGCAATTTTCCATCTGCACTTACTCCTCAAGGTTTCAATCTTTTTATGCACTGATATATAATAATAATAGTTATTTTTCAATGTCCTGTATTCTGTTCACTCCATTGTCATTGTGCACAACACGCAGTATGTTTCTTCTGTTCTTTTCGTTGTTCATGTGCTTCTCAGCTGCTACAAAAGCCTTTCAGGAGACAGCATAACCAATTCTCCTATTTCCAGTGAAATTACATTCATAAGCAGACACACTGGAGCCTTTCTGGAACAGAAATGACGATTTAAAGGAAACAATGAATAAGCACATGTGACACTAACATGCTTGCATCTCCAGAGACTCGCTTTCTACAGTGCACTAATCTCAAAAACATTGACAGACAAGTTTGTTCCTTTTTGGTTTTCTCTTTTTGATTTTAAAAAGCTATTTAGTGCTAAATAAAAACACATAGGAAGTAAACAAGTGACCGCTTGTCAAGTGAGTGAGTGAGTAATTCAACCACTGACTCATATGAAACTGATTTGTTCAAAACCACAGATGAAGCGAGTCATTGAATGAGTCATTCAACCGATTTGTTTAAAACATTAAAGTACACTAGTATACTAGTATTTTTTTTTCTTTGGAGACTCATTGGTTCTGCTGTGCCTTCATTTGGAACTTGTTAGGACATTATAATTTATATGTTTAGTACGTTACCCTACATCTTGATTTAAAGAGAAATTCCTTTTCTAACTGTACCCTGCATGTCTGTTCTCTGAACACAGGTCAGCTGGATCTTGATCTTGATTTCGAGTTTCTCCTAGTCAGTGTGGTTCAGATCCTGGGATTCAGTAACTCTGTGTGTAACCCACTGGTTTATGCTGCTCTCAACACCACTTTTAAAAGAGACCTGCTGGCTCTGCTCACTCGAGGATGCTCTGGTACAATAGGTTGCTGTTGTAGCTCGTGCTCCTGTTGGTCCTGGAGGAGTCACAAACGAGTGGGCATCTCAGCGGTGGAATCAGTGGAACCCAGACAGGGCCTGGACACAACATGCAGACAGGTTGGGATCAGATCGTGGAGTAAACCAGCATGGGAGGCTGAACCAGAAAGGCCTACATCGAACATGTTCCCCCCCATGAACCTTCTCAGCGTCATCAGACCCAAAAAGACCTCCAGTACCATGATACTAAGTGTTATCGACCCTCCGCACACAGACAGCACATCTGGGTCTGACCGGCCTCCCACAGGGATACTGGGCCAGTGAATATCTACAGAGTAAGATTGGAGTGATAGCTTAAACTCACTGACTTAATGATTTAGAAGATCAGAATCTTTCAGGAGCTTTGAACAATCTCAAACATAGCCATGTTTTTTTTTTGCAATGATGTGATCTGCAGGCAGCAGTTTTCAGAGCTTTGGAAGGATGTTTTTGTTTTTGGAGCTGATATCTCTATGATAAAGATAGGAACAAATCACCACTGAAAGAAGCAAATGAGATTTTGAGGCGCTTTCAGTTTTGTTCAGTTTTTGCTTCTGAAAACCACGTAAGAACAAGACCAGCTACAGTACATCATTAGTTTTAATTCAGCTCTGAGAAAGACCAAAGACCATGTGTTCACTCTTTCAAAACTGTGGTAAATATTTTCCAGATCAATTAGATTATTTGTAGACTAGAATAATGCATCTCACTCAAAAACAAAAAATATATATATATACGTTCTCCACGTTACGTTAAGATAAACATCTTTAACAATTTATTTTATCATTTAAAATATAAAGGGTAATAAAACATTTGTTAGCTTTGACGTTCCTCTGCATAAAAACGCAGATGTGTCTGGCTAATGAGAAGTCTGTATAATATGTGATTATAGTGTTTGAAGTGGATTTAAAGATGACAAACTTACTCTTGCTTGCCGCTCGTGCTCTCAAAGCGATAACGTGACTTTAGATAGCGTCATATGTGACGAGAGCGGAAAGTCCTTATATGGAGCTGATTTTGCGCATTGTGCAGATTATTAAAGGCACACGACGCGGTCGCTCATTTACATCACCACTCAAATTTAATTAGCATAGAACAATGTACAAATACATATAAGTACGCAATTATTAGTGAATGAGAGTTTATTTTAATGCGTGTTTGTGGAGAGCAGCATTAAAAAAGATTTGATGATTGTTTGGCTGTGCTTTTATGTCTCTTGTCCAGGAGCGCGTGCAGCCTCTTGTCTCAGGGAAGGTGAATTCTGTCTCCATGGATGGGCCTAAAGTCTACTGGAAGTTCTTAGAATCAGCAGGAGCCTGCAGAGAGGTTTGGAGATGCCCAGCTGAGTGCGGACGACACACTCTCCATAAAGCCTGACAACTTGATACCTCAGCTCATCATACTATTGGAATCATTACAATAATCCTATTTTGAGAAAATGTTTATTTTTATATTGAAATGCACATAAAATATCTCCAAGTAGCCTAGATGATATCACCACAGTATATCTTTGTTACATTCAGTGACGTTTTGTAAAATAAAATTGCTGTTTATTAAAAGCCTTAATATGTCACTGCATGCCAATTAACATTAACAGGTCCTTTATCTCAGTATATAGCTCTGAATTACGTGTTCAGTTAATTTGAGAAAGTTAAAGTAATTAAGTATTATAATAAATGAACAAAGTTATACAGGATAAAAGAATTGATTGCAAAATTGCTTAGAAATTATTATAGGCTATTTCATTAATATTTAACAATAACTCAAAGAAAAACGCACACACATATACAGGTCCTTTTAAAACAATTAGCATATTGTGATAAAGTTAATTATTTTCTGTAATGTACTGATAAACATTAGACTTTCATATATTTT
>JAUMHQ010000085.1:6212378-6238345 GCA_032361165.1 Enteromius paludinosus
CGGTAAATCACATACGCGAGAGGAAAACAGATCTACACGCAAAGAAACGGGAGCCGCGAGCTCATTTCAAAACCGTGTGAAATGTCATCTGCGCGTAATTCAAGGTAGTCACGGGGTGTGTCGCGATGCACCCTTATCACACCGCGACACAGGATCTGAGTGTTGTGATTTCGGCTGTTTATGTGAAAGAATAATAAACTGAGTACTGTATATTATTTGTGAAAATTGTAAATGAAGCGGTTCTAATAATAGCATGCTTTATTGACACAATACATTTAAAATAGCATTTTAAATGCATTTTTGAATTAGTCAAAATCATAAGTCATATACTTTTTAAGGTGTAACTTTTTAAGGCTGTTTTTATTTGATAACAGCGGCAGTAAAAACAGCAAAGTTGAGAAATATTAGTACAATTTTAAATATTTCAATGCATTTTAAAATGTAATTTATTCTTGTGATAATTTTTGATGATCTTTCAAAAATTATTCTAACATGCTTATGTAGTGCTCAAGAAACTATTCTTATTAATATCAATGCTAAAAAACTACTTTTTTTTTCTTTTTTTTTGGTAATCATAATACTTTTTCAGAATTCTTGAATGCATAGAATATTATTATTTTATTATTATTACTTTTAAATGGTATGCATCCAGTTGAGTGCATTGCATTTTGGAACTACCCCATGCAGTATGTACTTCTACACTTTTTTTGGCAAATCTTCTGAGCATACTATGCATGCAAAAAAATTGCATGCTGCATACTACATAGCAAAGGTAGCATATGATTCAGTAGCCTCTGATTCCACTGTTTAGTCAGTAAGTTCAGCTACATATTGCCGGTGACAATCTGCAACAGCAAAACTTCAAATGTTGACAGTGTAATATTAAGTACTAATATTTGTAGAATAGCAACAGGGTTTCCAAAACAGAAGAGCAATCAGAGAAGACATACCGCAGAGGAGAACAGCAGAATGCTACTTGTAAACTAGTATCAAATAGAGCCGAACAGCTGCGTTAAGACACCCCAGAGGACCAGGGGTATTAGGGAATATGGCGATACGTGCTACAGTGTTCAACAAACCAGTAAAACGAGGTTCTCAACAAATACCGCCTTGTCAAACCGCAGATTTAAACACTAATCCATCTTTAATAGCTGAAATATCACAACGACCACAGTAAATCAACTCAAAAAACAGAGCAGAGACTCAATACGGAGTTGGAGATGCAATGTTTGGAACTCGGAGGAGGGTACAATGGTCTTCTTGTTGGAAGACGGACAGAGTCTATCAGCCTCCAGGGAAATCGAGATGCCATCGAGTGTCCGCACAGACAGTAAAACCACTCGAGACAATGAAATGAGTGCAGGCGAACCGAATGCATGTGTGAGAGTTTCTTGAGCGAGTATGTATGTACGTACTGTATGTGTGTGTGAGCTGGAGGGAAGTCTGAGACAAACTTTGGCTCCAGTGGAGCTCTCTGGATGTCAGCCATGCCTTGTTGTTCTAAGGGAGTTTCCTGGATTGAGCAGCGCTGTCGAGCCACACTCTCTCCGCGCTCACGTCAGACTTTCCACAGACGTTCACATGCACACACACGCACAATCGCACCATTTAGACGCAGCCGTCGGGAGGTGGGGTCAGAGAGCGATGGCTATGGACTGCTGGAGGAATTTGAAAAGAAAAGGAGAAGGGGGACAGATACAATAGACGGAGTGTGAGAAGCCCAGCGATGGCGCAAAACGTAGGGCAAGGCGCATGGGAAGGCATGGCAGAGAGAAACGACGAGGGAAAGAAGAGAGATTCCTGACTCTGAGCGGACACACTGAAACCATTCAGACGAGTGGAACATTAAAAGTCTCACTAATGAGCTACAGGACTTGCTTTTTTACACCCAAACAAGCACACATACCGCAAAGACTGAATTTTCCCAGACGGGATGAAAAGCACACGTATCAGTTGCTGCAGCCTGGAAAATTAGTAGCTGCGCTAATGTCTGACACCTGTTCTGGACCCCCTTGGCCCATGCAAACCCATCTGGGTCAAAGTTCGCTGATTTACCAATGACATCACCCGCCAATGACAGTGGAGCCTGTCTGACAGACGTCTATGCCAAGCGCTCGTTAAAAAGCAGTCAAACTTTTTCCTGACTGAGTTTGTGTGCGTGGATGCTATGGAAACTTCACGTCTCCATGGCGGCACGTCTGATCGCAGGACAGGTGGTGTTTCTTTCTTTTTTTTTTTTCTTTGGAGAGGCACGAATGGGGAGGCTGTGAGGGCAGTGACATCACTTCCCGTGTCGGCACATTCCAGATCTGGTGAATCACTGGATGCCAAAGCAGCACTAGATCTAACTTGTCAGCGTTCTCGCTGACAGCTCATAGTGAAACTATTAACAAACAAGAAACGTTAGACGTCATGACTTGCTGGAATGAAAAAAAATCTATGTTTTGATGCGCTTCTGAAATTATAGCCACACCTTTTGAAGATTTTAGTAAAAAAAAAATATACAGTGACTTCCTTGTTGCTTATACCTAAACAAAAAAATCTTATTTTATTTCTATTTCTTTTCTCTTTTTTTTGCTTCAGTTTTACCGACATTGACGCTTCAATTGTTTCATAAATATTATATGCATATTGTTTTATGAATAACAAATGCATACATTCTAGATTTTTTTGATTATAATTTTACTTTCATACAACTTAAAATTTTTACATTTCACAACCCTAGCAAAGTTTCCTTAGTAAAAGAAGTTTCAGAATTAATAAAAGCTGTCAGATCGTGTAATTTGCATAACATATAAACTTATATCACATACATAAAGTCATGCTTACTTTGCTGGATTGTGTGATGCAAACATCTAGAAGACATTAGCACCCAAATATACACAGTTTAAAAAACTACAATCGAACCCTCTCTAAAATAATTACATGCAAAAACAGATCTTACGGTAATTATTGCAACTCAAACATTGTTTAGAAAACTAATCTGGTCTGAAAAATGCTTTTGTGGAGCGGTGGTCTGGCTTTTATTAGCTAGCGCTGCTAAAAGTGAACTATTGTCTCTATTATCAGTGCTTCAAGACTATCCCGATAAACCGCTGACAAAAGCGTCTCAGTAGCGGAGAGATGCAGGTCACCCGGTAGGCATGACCGGTTAGAACTGAGATAAGACCAGAACAAACTCAATGCAAACGGGCTTCCTGCTTTCCCAGGCAATTCATTTTTAATAGAGGAAACAGCAGCGAAATCTGGTTCAAACTTCAAGGTCTGTGCTCGGTTCAAATCAAACTTGTGCATTTCAGTTATCTCGCAGAACATCCTCCACCAAAAAAAATTAGCAGGAAACACACACACAGGCACACTCAGCGTCCAGACAGCCTGCGGTAGGGTTTGGCCTGTAATAGGTGGTCAGGACGTAGACCAACATGGTAACCTTAACCTCCAAGATGAGAGTCCTCCAAACCCACAATCACTTTGCCCTGGCAGCTCACCAGCATGGTGTATTGGTAAAGATGGAATCCCTTCTGTCGGAGTGAATAATTGCTGAATATGCAAAGAATGACTGCTGAAAATGATATGGAAGCAAGTTGCAGTTCAACAAAATAGCAGTATCAGAAAGAAAGTTTTAAATGATAGAGCTGGAAAAGAGTAATAAAACAGAAGTTCACCCAAAAATGAAAATTCATCCTCGAGTAACTAGAAATCTTTATGAATTTCTTAGTTTCTTAGAACTTCTATGTTCTGTCGAACACAAAGGAAGATATTTTGAAGAAAACCAGGTTGTTTTGGGTCACCATTGACTTCCATACTATTTCTTTCCCCAAATGCTGTTAATGGAAGTCAATGGTGACCCAAACCAGCCATTTTCTTTAGAATACCAAATTTGGCGAGTAAATGATGACAAAATATTCATTTTTGGGTAAATTGTTCCTTTAAGGTCACTGCATGAAATTTAGTTGAAAAATAAATACGACCTCTTGTTGTGTCAATTACATTCACAAACTGCCTCTGAAATTTTCATCCATCATAAAAATATTCGGAACATGTTCGATTTTCTGAGCTTTTGCATCCATAACAAGCATTTTGATATGAAAGGATGACCAATACGAAAGCCCCCCCTGGAAAAACGCATACAGTACGAACATTTTGGACTCAATGGCCTTTACTCATAATTAAAGCAAATCAGGTTGACCTTAATACATAGGTTACTCCATATATATACACATTTTACTGAATGAACGGTAGAGAAAGAATGAATGAGTTTTGTTTGACTGGCTGACCACCAAAATAAACGTAACCGAGAGCTCATGAATGAACCGGTTAATGCCAGTGGCGGCATACGATAAACAACCAGAGCACACAACAGTTCAAAGAAACCTTTGGCCTGAATGAAAGTGTTAAGTGTGCTGGCTTCCTTTGCTACAGTTAAACAATCGAGATTTCAATGCTTACTGCCAGCTCTCAACTATTAGAAATCTTCATTGTTTAAAAGTGCCCGTTTTCACATGTGGAAGGGCAGCTGTACTTCTGTCTCTGTCACACACACACACTTCTGGCATAATCTTGGCTAGTTGACAATAGGGTCTCACAGGTTTTATTGTTTGGGGTTACAGTACGATAAGGCCGTCAGTCATTGACATTTGCCGCGTGTGTGTACGTGTTCAATTAGGGCTACATCCGTGCTACATGCTGTACAGTGCGTTTCATTATGTATGGAGTTAGAATTGACGGACGGGCAGGAGTTTTTTTTTCCTGTACTTAACAGATGATTTCTATCAGAGCTGTCGGTTAAGGGACGACACACCGTTCTTCATTATTTCCAGTCGTCCGGAACAGGAACCTTATGGAATCATGTGCCTCAAATTATCTGCAGATTCCAGTCTTTTGTGTATTATACTGACAGGATGCACATGATGTACATGTTGTACACAAGGATACAGGCTCATTGAAAGAGGAAAATGATTGATAGGAAAAGATATTGTCATAGCACAAAAATGTTGCAAGCTTGATTTAAACGCATGCCACCTGGTTGAACAATAAATGCAATTTTCTGTTTTTAAACCGATTTATTCCTGTGATGGTAAAGTGAAATTATTAGACGTATTCAGTGGTTTTTCATGTCACATTACCACTATAAGTTGTAATATGTCTCTTATACTAATCAAATGTCTTTAAATGTTAAATGTCTGTTGTTATATATCACTTTAGATCTATCTTTAGATGCATCCTTGCAGAAGAAAAATATTTTAAAATGTTTACTTATTTTATTATAGTTCTCAAACTAAATTAAACATTATATTTATTAAGTGTAATAATAAATATGGTTCACATGTATTTTAAATGTTTACTTTTTTATTTAAACTATATATTATATGATTATTATTATTATTATTATTATTATTATATTATTTATTAGTGCAATAATATAGTATATAAAGACACACATTCAGTATATATTTTGCAAATATTTACATGTACGTCTAAATTTATATTTTAGATATTTAACAAACACACACATATATATATATATATATATATATATATATGCGTATTTATAAAAAACATACACAATACACACATTCTGTAAACAAAACAGAATGTTTTATTTAAGATGCGACATTTGACATTAAATATTAAATTTATTAAACTAAATTATACAAGCATAAAAGATAATATACAATAAAAATTAATATCAATTATTTATTTTTTCATATTTAATAATAATTATATTTTTAAATACATTGATCTTATTTTTTTCTCTCTCATTTCGAATAAAATCTGTGTTCTAACTGCCATAGCACACAAATTGAAGTAAATCAGAATGATTCAATGTAGCAATGTTTCACCTTTGTATTCAACTTACGGGAATGAGGTCACAAACCCAAAGCTCTGCAACACATGCTTTCAAAACACTGCATACTTCATTGACACCACAACTGCTCTTTTGATGTGACACGCAAATCACATACATACTGAAACTAGTGAACTCTACCTAAACCACAGAACATGTGCAAATCACACATACGCACTAGCATCTTGGGTATGAGCGTGTGAAAAATCTGTAAATGGCTCCTCTCGGGGAACACAGGAAACAGTCAGACAATGTGGAGGCTTCATTTGGAGTTCAGCTTCATGCTGGGCCAGAGAAAAACACACAGATTCTTTAACGGGAGCAAACTACACAGTGCTACACAATGATTTACTAAACATCTACTCCTACGAAATAAAGTATTGTTAACGTCAAGTTTCGCAACTATTCCAGTTATATCACAACCCCAAAACCACATTCTGAATGTCTGTGACCCGCACATTCTCAAACCTCCCTCCAAACAAGTGTGATTTCTCAGTCCCGTGGAGGTAATGGGGGGGTGCATTGACCGAACCCTCAGTCTGAGAGATTAGGCGGGCGGCCTGCTGTCCTTAGTGTGCGTGGGAGGATATTAATAGCCCCAGAAAGCCACGACAGCACAGGCTTCCACATTTCAGATTTCCTGTGGCTTTTCTGTCTTCTGTTAATAAAGAGCGCAGTGAATAGCTACCAGACAGGACTGTCCTAGTCTCTTTCCTTTAGAAAGAGGAAGAGTGGGTGAGAGAGACAGTCAGACAAAGACAATGAAAGCAAAAAAGGAATTTAAAACAAAATGTGATTTACAGTGCCCTTCCTGTGTAAAACCACATCTGCACAATATACGAGGTACCACCGGTGAGATAAAGAGACAACTTCACACCAAATTTGTCCATCCACATGTCAGACTAACAGTTTAACGTTTCTTATTTTCTTCCCAAGCTAATTTTAATGCTTTTAAATACCCTAGATAGTGTGCTTCATGTCTTAAATTACTACTTTGGGCTCCACACGCAGAACATCTGAACTCATTTAATAACAGTATATTAGATTTCTCTAAATTGTGACGTTTTTTTTTTTTTGGCAAGTAGCGTAACTTCATTAGTTGGGACAAATGAAATAAAATAGCAAAGAACGAGACCGAAAAGTTAAATCTCAGAGTAAAATAACCTTTACCCATCCATGCCAAATTTAATTAGCATTAATTATTTCCATGTCTCCCCAGCTCTTTCCATGGAAACCTTAGGAGGTAAATAGCTTGACTGTGCGTCACAGATCAAAGTCTCATCCAATGAAAAGCTTTAAAGCCTGGATGACTCAGTGACTCTTCTCTTTGTACGACAGCCGCATTGATGCTCAAAAACAGGTCGAACAAGTTTCAAAAAGGATTTTATTGGAGATCAACAATCACCTTTGCTCTTGTCAAGCAGTTAATCTTTAAACTACTGTATTGTTATGAAGGGAAAACATGTGTCAATTACGTCAGCAACAACCTGGCATAAACAACCTGTTTATTAAACTAATCTGAGATGAGATCAATAGAGCGGTATACAAGTTGTGTAAGATGGCATTTTAAGCTTGGAGAACATATTCCCATGACATTAGGCCAACGCCACGCTGAGTTGCCTCACTCATTAGCTAGCCTCAGCTCACTGAGCTCACATCAGACAGTGGCTTTGTGCTGAATGCCTTTCCCATCACTCACACAAGCAGGAGGTTCAGTGCCGGACGCTGCTTTTTCATGCTGAATGCATTCTTTGACCTATTCAAGGTGAACATTAATTCAGGCATCTGCAAATGTCAACCGAAGTAATTCTAGAGGTGTTCAGTTACACTATTAAAAAGAACAATTAATGATTTATAAAATAAAAAAAGAAAGGTAAATGAAAATAAAAGGCCAAAAAAAAACAAAACAAAAAAAAAACAACTACAAAATAAAAAGTGCTTTATTATTTAATAAAAGCCAGTATATATATATATATATAAATAATTGATCATTGACATTTTAAAATAAAATCTGTATTCAAACTAAAAATTTAATAAAAATTCAAAAGAAAAATAATAATAAATATATAAATAAATAACAAATAAAATACAAATAAATATATTTAATTAATTAAATGGTCTTGTTGATATCTATCTATCTATCTATAAATAACACTTTTTTGATATTTGATGAAGGGATATTAAATAAAAAAAAAATAATCAAATATAGGCTAGGTGATATATAGGTTACATAGTATTTAGCACAAGTCTCTAACCAGAACACCTGAGGAATATCAATATAGTGTTATCATTTAGTGCTTTTGTCTATTTATAGAAACCCAAAGCAGTTGCTCTTTGCCCCCTGACATCAACACCAAGATAAGGTTTAACATTAATACTTCCATCCACACGGCAAATGCACATGGAAAACATCTGCAAGGTGTGACCAAGCTACAAACCGACACTATTATCCATTGGCTTAAGTGAGACATAACACCCTCATCTAATTTCCTACAAGCAAGCACACACCCTAATTCAAGCGTGTTTGCCACAGTGGCAAGTTACCCAATCTGTGATTCACCTGTGGATTCAAGGGAGGAGAAGACATAAGAATAAAAGAGCGAGTGGGTGTTGTTTTCAAGGAGGAAGGACGGCCAATGAATGTTCAATTTTAAGTCGAACTGATGGGAAATTATTGTTTGAAGACACTGGATAGGGGGTACGTGTGAACACACACACACACAGAAATGCACACTATTAGCGTTTTAACTGGAGTCAATGGGGGTTGAATAGAAGGGTAGCTGAATAGCAGGCGCATTGTAATATATGTAACACATCTCTCGTTCAGTCACTGAATCTGGGTGCAGTGACCTGTAAGGTGTGGCCACCTTACAGATGCCTCACCTTTCCTGGGACGAGCTAAATGGCAAATGAAATAGGCCTAACCACAAACCCACACGCTAAGACGCTTTCATTTCAATTGCGGATAATCTTTCATATTTTCTCCCACTACTTGAACTTTGCAAAGCCACACGACATTAATCTCACAAGGAGGATGATTAATTTGAAAATTCTGCACATGATTTTATGACTCATGAAAAACATATGATCTATCTATCTAACATTAAGTTTTAGGTTAACGTTTTGTCTATATCTTAGGTCACGCACCCACCAAGTTTTCTAAACAACTGTCTGCCTTATTCATTTTAAAGGGTCCTATGCTATTTTATTTTAAGTAGGTAAATTACTTTGAAAACAATTAAGTATTTAGGCATTTAGAAATGCAATTAATATAAGCCTTGTATTAAAGGCAATAATGTATATTGCTGGGTTATTGACTTATATTAAGTGAGAGACTACAGAACATTATAATATAATAAATAATAAATATAATAAATATTTTTTTTCAAAAATTTAAAATGTACAGAAAAATACAAAATCTTTTTTTAAATATATAATATATATATATATATTTTAATTGAAAGCTGCAAGTGTAACCATTATTAAACAATGAGCATTTTTTTATGTGTATAGCATGAAAGCCAACATCCCTAAAGCATTTCATGTCAAACTAATTTCCCTTCAGCATGACAAATAATGTATTAGCAGCATCATCACATCTAATACTCGATTTTAGCCTAAAAACACTGCAAAAAAATTTATTTAACACATAACAAAAACATAAAATATACACGTTTTAAATCCTTTAAAAGCTCCACGCATACGAATTACAAACTAAAAAAAAAGAATTGAATGGTGAGTTCCCTGAAGCATTTCACATCAACTACTCATCAACATAACAACATCCTTGCATAATAGCCTTAAAGCCTGAGAGCAGGATAAATGTGCTTCTCATCTTAGTATAAACACTTCTGGTCCTTGTTTATTGTGGGTAATCTACAGTACAGACTAAGAAACAGATACGGTAAGATTTCTAAAACACACACAGGCTCCCACACATTCACATCATTCTGATTACTCTGATAATGAGCGTTGCATTTAATTGCATCGCACAATCTTCTCCCTTCCTGTCTCCTCGTAAATGTGGATTCTATAAACATCTGACGGTGGAAAGTGGCTTTAAAAGGCTCCCTAACGAGCAGCGGGATGTCGACTACGCTCTGGAGTCTTTCTTGTGGATCCCGAGGTATGTAGCACATGTCCTGTTTGGATTTCGGAAAGATACCGTGCACACTTCCTGTCCATGCCCACACCCTGGAGAGCACACTCCGATAACATCGAAGGAGTGTGAGAGGGTAAAAGAAGTCAAGACAAGGGGGAGAAAGAGAGAGAAATCTGTGAACAAAGTCAAAAGAAACAACTTCCCAAGCACAAAAGGAAGAAAATGGAAAGACTTCTAGGGCTGGGATGCCTGCTTCGATTGTATGCTAAATGTTTGTGACTGTGGGTGGAAAACATATACAAAGATCTGATTCTTGTCACTGCCACCTGTGTTGACAGGAAGTTTACAGTGGGAGCCGTACGCCTCCGTCCACCCCCTCCCCATCCGCTCTCACTGGCCCAGGAATGTTTGAGCTATGCAGACTGGCAAGGGATGAGCTATCTTCATCTAGTAACCATCCAACCAGAGCAGACCCATAACTTAGCCAAGTTTACAGCGTCCATAAACAGTAGTGTTGCAAACAAACTCTGCCCTGTCATTTCAATAAACAAAAGGGGCTTCAAAGTAGGGTGAGTTTACCTGAGACTTATGGGAAAGAGAGGTTTAGTGAGGTAACAGTCATTGTAAGATTGATAGTTAATATAGCTAACATTCCCTTTGATGATAATCAACTAATTACTAACTAATTACCTACTGGTTAAACTGCTTCTTTATAATTGCATAATACACACATTTACACAAATTACACTTAAGTTCAATGCAACAACCATCCTGTGTTTTTCAAGACGCTGCTTTATGGAATGGTGTGAGCTTAAGTTAAACATACACAGTGTGAGCCGAGCGTGGCTTTGGACTCAAGGGGAAAGTTTTAAAGGTGAGTCTCGGCATTCAGTCGGTGAAGCGTTTTTATAGTGCCACTTTTGGCAGAGCAGAGCTGGAAAAACCAACAGAAGGGCAGTGAATGGCTCTTTCAACGTTGAATAAACTTAACGCTGGCACTACTTTTAGAAAACTCTCACAAGGCAAGGTTCATAAGAGAAGACTGGGGAAGGGTTTTCTAGATGGAGATGATCCATAATTAGTTCAGCTAATGTACCAATATGCCACTATCTGATGGGCCTCTAAAAACAGCACCATAAATAGAAAATAGTATTTGCAAAAACGCCATTATTTGATTATAATAGCTATTTACTCTAAAGTGAATAGCATGCGTCTTAATAAACATACATTTGAAATGAATGAGAAAAAAAATGCAATATTAAAATAAATATATTAGTACTATTTCTAATGATAATCAACATAATTGTTATTAATTAGCAAATATTTATAACGCATATTTATTATTGGAGCCTAATGATCCTTTAGTCTTCTTGACATTGCACTAAATGGCAGAAAATGTTGCCTATGTAGGCAGCTCACTAAGTTTTGAAACTTACTCCTACAATGTCTTTCAAAACTACACATGACCTGTATTACTCATTAAGTGTGTATTAAAAAGTTTTCTGGTATTGGTCATGAAATCAAAACATGACACCGTGTCAATATTTTAGCGTTTTGAACTGTGAACTACAATATAATATCAGCGGCCAGTAACTTATAGCACGGCCAGTTCATGCGTTCATTATCACCAAGTTATCCACTTTTCATTTATGCGATCAAATTAACATAGCAAAAATGACTAAACGAAATGTCGTTTTGTCTTTTTCTTGTTTAAAACGGCACGTTTATAATAAAATACACTTGCTATGCATTGAAAAGTCTGATCAAGTAACGCTAAATCATACACACGGGCTTCGTAACATTCAAAGCGTTATGACCGATCACACCAGGAATTCACATTCATATCCATGTTTGCGACAACGACAGATGAACAATGAAATGATCACATAACGTGACTCTAAAAAATATGCACTGTTTAACAAAACTATCCCCCAACAAAACCCCTGAGACTTCTTACCATGACTTTCATCGTTGTGGATTTATCCATCCTGTAAAGGATGGTGTGTTTTTTCGACTTTTTCCTACTACTTGTGGATTCTCTTACACTCCGGAAACAACGTTTTCAGAACAAACTATAAAAAAAAGGTGACAACGCAAATCAAAGTACATCCAATGTTTGTCAGAACCGAGCCATTTTCGGCTGCTTTCTCTTGGAAACGCGGTCGGTGTAATGCGACGCTTCTCTCTGATCTTATTGTGAAGTTAAAAAAGTTAAACAGAGTTCGGTGACGTCACGTGACGTCAGTCTCACTGGCCAATCAGAGCGATGAAATCTCGACTAATGAAAGAGCCGTGATTTGTAGGCTGTAGTTCTGGGTCATTCCTACAGCGCGGTGGCTTTAATGCAAGTTATGCCATGTGTAACCTTTTTTTAATGTTACATTTCAAACTATAATTAATAACAACAGGCTTAAAAAGTATAAGAAAGAAGAAATATAGTTATATTTATATAACTATAGTTATACAAATATAGTTTCTGGCTCAGAGTGAAAAAGAATTAGACAAGGTTACAAATTCCTAACCACTTTATAAAACCTTACTCTGACAATTATGAAAATTAGACAAATTTAATCATCATAATCTTATTTTGTTTTACCTCCTGTCTCAAAAATAAAAAGCCCAGAGTTTGCCCCTGTGTAGGCAAACAATGATGCATTCAGGATGATTTGCCACCCCTTCTACCTGAATAACCTATAAAGTGTCATTAAAAATGAACAATTTCCCCTAAAAAGACTTTGAAGAGGTGATAAGAAGGGGAATTCTGATTCCAGCACAGGAGGCACAAGGTAATCCTTCATGCCAAGCCTCTGATGCAATGCACAAGGATTGTGAAATCAGGCCCTCGTGACTGAACGATACGCTCCGCTTCATCTATAAAGGTGTGCATACAAAAAGAGACAAATGGAATTCATTACAATGCTAAGAAAACCAAGGGTCTTAAATGGATTACTATTGGAATGCTTGGTGTTATAGTGGAATAAAAGTAATGGTCTTTTTGGGTTAGATTACTGTCAGACTCATTGTGTGCAGCTTGTGATTTCACTACAGCAGACACATAATGCTTGAAAAGGTATTTGTCCTATTATAAATTATTAATTGTTATCTAATAGGTGAAACGAACCACCTTTTACACTCATAAACAATAACTATCGATCACAGTTGTTATGAACAATATGAAAACACCTTATGAGTTAAATAATTATGTAAATGTAATAAATCCAATGTTGCAATCTTTCTCCCTGTTACAGTATATGCATTTACATAGATTTGCAAGGGAAATCAGGTTTGGGGTTGATGTGTGCGTGTCTATATGTATATATATATATATATAATCAATTTACAGTGGTAGACACCACTACAAACTCAAAATAAAATCCAGGGCATAAAATAAGAATATATGAGAGCTGTGGCGAGCCTGTGATGACAAGTTGGAAATGTCTTCTGCTTTTTTGATTGGAAATCTATTGGAAAACACAGCAGAGGCATTATTGTTCACATTGTGGGAAGGGCTCCCTCAGCAAAGCGTTATGAGTAATGCCTGTGGCCGGCCGCAGAGAATGCTACTCTCACACACTGAGATGAATTAAGGTCGACCTTGCATGGCAGTGTTGCTTACAGGCATCCGACTGCTACTTTTCACACTAGCATAATTAACCAAGTCTGCACTCTTTCCCCCAAACTCTCTCTTTTTACTCCCACACGCATAAACAAACAAAGCAAAACGTCTTTATTCCTAAATTTGTATTGTTTAGGGAGCTCAAAGTGGACGTGAGAAGGCCAGACAATGAACTCAGCATGCCTGATGGTGGATTTACTGCGGGACAGGCCTAATTATCACATATTTTTGCCATCACTTAGTTAAGCAGAGATTCTTTCCATGCCTCCTCCTCTCTTAATTTATTTTTAAGGGGAAGGGTTTTGGGTGAGTCCAAGGACACTGTTTGGAATGCTGGAAGATGTTGCACAAACTTTTGCATCGCTAAAGGGTTTTTTTTGTGTGTGAAGAGGGAACAGAAGTATGCAATCAGAGAGGAACGAGCAGATTTTGTTTGACAAAATACAGGATGGTGGTGGTTGACACCAGGATACTCTCGTCTGGGCTGCAGGATGTGTTCCATAATTCAGAGCAATGATCTGTGAGGCCTCTTGCTTGCGGGAAAATGCGAAGCAGGAACAACATGTATGTTTTTGTGTTTTATAAATCATATCTGTTGTATACATTTTTGAGAAAACGTGAACAGGATGTTCAGCTCATGGCACTGACAAATACTTGGAAACCCAAGGTTTGATTTAGTATAGTTATGAAGATTGTAAGCGCGACTCCCTGAGGAGCCTGAGTCTGTTTGTGTCACAACACAGATGTACACACACTTTTCATCTTCTCTTTATAGCATGTTCATAGGGACCACTTATAAAGTCATCTATAGCTTTCTTATGTGAGCAACAGGAAATATGATAATAACAGTAACATTAGTTAGGTGATGAAAAAATAATAGACTGGATTTAATCAATTCTGCATACTCAGTTTCATGCCATTACAATTGGTTCCTCGACATGTTTTAACATGGATATTGGCAAAAAAGCCTGAAAGTCTTGCTACATCGGTATAGGACATAATAAAAAGATTCCTGGAGGCAGACTTGGAATAAGACTAGTAATAGAAACTACTTATTAATAGAAACTATTCATGACGTTTTAGAATGAGAATACACAAAAAAAGTGCAATTAAGAAAAGGCGTCTATTTCCATGCACTTTCTTATAGGCTCCAAAAAATAAAATAAAAAATAAAATACATTAATATGACACATTGAAAATCACAACATTTAAAATCAGACTATCTTTAACTATCTTATATTTAACATTTATATTTATATGAATATACTATCTAAAAGTAGTATAATCATATTACAAAATATAAAAAAATATTATAAACACGTTTATATTTAATATTTAAATAATTATGACACAGAGTGCCAGTTAAAATTAAAAAGAAGAAATAAATGATCAGTTTAATCATTAAAAAAATTTAGTTTTAAAAATACATACATTTAAATAAATTGATTTAATTTATTTATTTAATAAAAATTAAAAACATTTAAAAATGTAATTATATATAACAATAAAACTAATAAATTAATAGATTGACAAATCAAAAGATATTTAAAAATTTTATTTAATTCTTTCTTTAATGTTTTGGTCAACAGTAACAATATGACAAAAAAAAGTAGTAAAGTAGTTTTAGATTAAACAGTCATCACGTTTATGTTAAATCTGACCATATGAAGGCCACGGTCATTGTTTGTCTCTTCCTCGCTCAAAGAAAATGATTAGTGTTTGTCTCCTTTCACATCCCTTCCTGAGTTTGATTTCACGCATGAGTTCATGGGATCTACTCAAAAGCAGGAAATGACTTCATATGAATGTTGCATGATTCTAAAACTATGCACATCCCACAAACACCTGGGCACACCTTTGCTTTTTGCTACCGGATACACCCACACAGTCAAACTCAAGTTTATTGCATAAGAATGTATTTCTCCAGACAACAACAACCGACAGCGTACATAATGAGGAACAACAGATCCATATCACACCACCACGTGTGGAAACGAAACAGCATGAAAACTCACTTATCATTTCCTAAATTTTGCCAGCTATACCAACCCATATAACACATACTATTATTAGGTCTTTCATTTGTATGATCCTGTTCGTTTTAATCAGATGACGCCATTTGACCTGCTGATAAACTAAGCCTGCGTTTTCTCTCAGAGCAGATGGGAAATGACACGAGGAGGGGGGAAACGGGGGCTCAGAACGGGGTTGAAGCCGAAGAGGAAAAAGGAGTGAAAATAAAGGGAAGGAAAACTTCCTGAGCGTCACGGGCTGCTCCAGTGACGCCTTCTCATTGTTTCTCAAGTGCTTAAAACAGAAAAGACACAGACTTGAACTTGTCTGTGAACTAACTCTGAAAGCAGCAGATATGTTTATAGTTTCGTGTCTGCGAAGCCGCTGTCGGATAAAACAGATTCCTGTTGCAACATTTACCCATGTGACAGATGTAACATGTGATACTATTTGTCCACAAATGTGACGCTCCACAGTTCAGTCCAGACATACGCTCTCATATGCACACTTTCTTAAAACAAACTTAAGACTCGAAAGGTCTCTCCATTTTGTTACAGAATGTTCCAGCAAGTCTTCACGTCCACACATCCCCTCATTTACCCCCCTCTTACAATCATCAACACCGACAATTCACTGAGAAACAAGCCGGACACGGCCACAGGCCTAAAAATAAACCTCAACGACTCCCAAAGGATTTCATTGAGTCATCTGCATTATACAAGCTCTCAGTGTCTGTTTATGTGCTCTTAAAAGTGAACGAACTTTCCAACTTTCCAAAAACAAGTGAAAAGTCTAAATAGGATTCTAAATAATTCACTTGAAACTTTCACTGTGAAAACGATCGCCGCAGACAGAATGTTCCTTTCATTTTTCCGGAGCTCTGTGGTTGCAACAAGTGGAATTTGCAGTCCCTGAAAGATTCAAGGGCTTTCCCCGCTCCGAATGTGACACTTCTTTTTGGCCTGGTAGGGTTTTTTCGAAGCGAAGAAGAACTGAGAAGTCAGGGTCAGGAAAATTCACAAGGTAAGTATTATCTAAGAGCACATCCGGTAATTTAGTATGGCTGCCGGTGATAAGGGCGTGGATTTTTCCTGTGTCACGTTGTCTATTCAGTTGACCGGAGGATAATGCTCTCCTGACCTCAGCGCTACAGTCTGCTCCACGTATCACTTTCTCTCTGTCTCTTTCTTTTATGATCCCTGTCTTTGTGTGTTATTGTCTTTCCTTTTTTGGCCTTACAAATACGAACGTTCTTCCACTCTCTCTCTCTGCAGCGAAATAGCAGAGTGTATCAATCGCTTGCCGTATACAATTCATACTCTGTCTGGACGGAGAATATGAAAATGACAAGAATCCATTCTATTGTGAATGTTCTGCTTGCCTTCTAGTATGCTGAATTCCTGCAGTTCAGTTTTTTTTTTTTCTATTTATGGTTTTAAGGTTTAATTTTGCATTTATAATAGAATCGAAAGCTATCTATCTGGACAATTAAGCTGGAAAATTAGATAACATAATAGGATCTGCAAACAAATGAATGTTTTTTTATTTTTATCATTTTAATAGCAAAAAAAGTCAAATACACATTTTTTTTTCAAGGATGCTACCCATACATGTGTGTGTGTGTGTGTGTATATATATATATATTTACTCATGATGGTTCATTTTGCGATGCATATTGTATTTATCCAATATTATTTAAATTTCAATTAACTAAATTTTAACTTAATAAACTGAATAAAGTTTGAAAATCTGTTTTACCCTTAAAGATCACAAGGGCTCGCATTCAAAGAAACACCAATCAAACAAAACTGTTTTTGTGGCCCCTATGAAAAGTGCAATAAATGCAATTTCTTATATTTTGTTACTGCAACAACATCCATACATTACTGGGTATATCTAAAGTGTCTAATCTACAGTGCTCTTAGTCGCTAGTGATGAGAATAGCTATTCATTCAGCAACAGCCGAGTAATATTTCTTTAGATATGCGAGGAATCTTTAACAGTTCCAGATGTGGAATATTTGTCTCTAATATAGCTTTCAGAAGGACTCCTGCCTAAAAGATGGCTTGTCAGAGGTTTAATTTAGTAGATATGATTAAACGTTTGCAAATCTGAGTCTAAAGCTTCAAAAAAACTACATAATGGACAGATGTTACCCATCTAAGAATATTCACTGTTTACAACATAGAAAGACATTTATAAATGAACTGAAAGTCAGTGAACTAGTGACTTTCTTATACTAATTAGTTCAAAGAAGTTGGTTCGTTATGCAGTGTGCACAAGACTAAAGCAGGTGGTGTGGTTAGAGTGTGTGTACGCAGTGGTGTGTGTGACTCACAGGCCTGAATCACAGGCAACAGATCATAAACACTGCTGGAGGCCTCCTCATTGGCCTTGACCCCTGTGCTCCCTCCCGCCTTCTCTCTATTCTTTCTCTCTTTTGTGTGTGTGTGTGTGTGTGTGTGTGTGTGTGCGCTAATGAATGTCTGCCCTCCCCGGGGGCTAAAGACTGAGACCAGGTCTTTAATGAGACATGGGTCACCATGCCCAGTCGACCTCAAGTTGCTCACACACTCACAAAATGATGAGTGAAAGGTGAATGAGAAATATCTTTACAAAACATACTGTGGTATAAGAAGCAAATGGTACATGCATATATGCATCTTTGCACCATGAATCCTCAATATTAACATGGCAATTCAGACACAAATATAATAAAGGTATGCACTGTGATCCAAAAATGTGGGGTAAATAAGACTTGAAAAATATTTAAAATACAAGCATTTCTTTTACAATGCATCAAATCAAAAGGGACAGTAAAAACATTTATAATGCTACAAATGTATACACATTTTTATTTCTAATAAATGCATTTTTTGTGATCATTTTTATTTATTAAAGAATCAAGAATCCCACAAAAAAACTAAATAAGCATAAGAGAACAATTTCTAAAGGATCATGTGACACTAAATGGCTTTGCCATCAAATAAATACATTTCATTGTATAACATACAATAGAAATAATATTTCACACTATTACTACTTTTACTATATTTTTTACATATTAGTATATGTGTCAAATCTTACTATTAACTAGTTGCTTATTAGCATACTTATTATTAACACATTGGCATTTTTTAGTACTTATAAAGCACAAATTCTGCATAAACAATTACCTAAATTTAACAATTGCGTTACTAAGTATTAATAAACCGCAAATCAGGAGTTTACTGAAGCAAAAGTCATAGTTAATGGTTTGTTAAAAGTAAAAAATGGACCCTAAAATAAAGTGTGACCAAAATCCAAAAACTTTTCATCAGTATGATATGTCCAGGAAATTTTATTCACTTGATAACCCCAAATTATACAAATAATGTTACAGCATTATTACAGTAATTCTCTCAAAATAAGATACTACCTTTGATATATACAATGCTCTCCATGTACCATTGTATTTATATGGCACTTTGAAGAATGATGTACACAAAATGTGCAGCTGTATAGTTATAGAACAGGTGGTTGGGTTTATGGCAAGTAACAGGAAAAGACACAACAAAATGATGTCAAGAACCAGGGTGGAGGGCTCCAAACAAGAGGAGTAAACAGCAGGAGAAAGGATGTTTATGAGTGTGTGTGTGTGTGTGTGTGTGTGTGTGAGTGACATCATTAGGTTGGCGGTTCATCTGGGCAAGAATTACATGTATGGGTGGAGACTCTATGTTTTTCAACTCTAAAACACAGAAATGTGGCCTGATCAGTCACCTGATGCTGACGACACACACACACAAACACATATACCGCTAAAGATTTGCCTCTCTCTCCTTCTTACTTTCTCTTTCACAAACACTCACAGAAAGAAACTTAAAGGGACAGTTCCCCCATAATGATAATTTTGTCATTAGTCACCTTAATATTCTAAACCCATCCATTTGAAGAATTCAGATATGCTGGATACATCAATACAATATGCCCTTTTGTGTTCCAGAGGCCAAATTAAGAAATTTGGAGCGACATACGGGTGAGAAAAGTTCATTTTCTTTTTAGGTGAACCGTCTTTTCTGAACTGAACTTGAATTCCATGAAGGCAAATATTCATAGAAAATGAAGATCAGCACAGTTTGACACAGAGAAAAAAGAAGCAGGAAAAATGAAAGAGTGGATTAGACAAGAATAAAGAAAAACAGACGGGGGACTAAATGCCAATGTAAAGAGAGAACAGGCCTGACGAGCTGAAGAAAGAGGGGAAAAAGGAACGTAATAAATGAGGGAAGGACAGACGGAGACAGTGAGCAAATAAAGATGAAAAAAGCTCTGACAGATACATAGAAAAAAGAAAATAAGACAGAGAGAGACAGTTGATTCAGACTGTTGCCTGATCCAGTCTAAGGCAGTTGGCCCTTGGCTTCTTACCAGGCGTAAATGTACAGTAATTCAAAGCATGCGACTTGACGCCGGCCGGGGGAGAGAGAGAGTGTGTGTGTGTGAGTGTGAGCGTGTGTGTGTGTGTGCTGTGGTCAAACACAAAGAGTATACATCTGTCTCTCCAGAAACACTCTAATTCACTCAAACAAACAAGGTCCCTAGTAGGACACACGTGATGAAATTATTCACACAAGTAAATGTGCTCATAACGAATCTAATCGGATTGCTGTGGTTATATCCATATAAGACAGTCTGTGTTCCACCTCTCCGTCTGAAGCTTCAGCCTCAGAAGTAATGACGCCTGTCTAATGTGGCTTGTAACGCTGAGAGATTTACAATACGTTTCAACTGCAGCAAAAATAATAACAGGGTGGAATGTAAAATGGATAGTTCAGACTCCGACAATCTGATTGGATGATGCTAATTTAATTGAGTTGTGACTGCACATTTTGGTGTGTATTACTATACCGTATCTAAATAAATGAGGAAAACATATCCAGGTTTAAAAAAAAAAATTATATATATATATATATGTAGCAGGGTAAGGGTAGCCCTATAGCAGGATTGGCCGGCATTACTTAGACCAGAGAACCAATCAGTGACTGGAACGCTTGATGATTGGATTGTTTGGTAAATCTTAATGAACCTATGAGGGTCATGCTGTGAATACAAAAGAGAGTGGTTGGTTGTGCTAGCAGCTAGGTTGTCTGTAGGCTGGTCGTCAGTCATGGGCCTGCAAGTGGCTGTAATTCGGCATGCTGAGCATCCATGCATGTCACAACATAGTACTGGGTTATTGGTATGTGTGGCTTGATTGCACGTCCAGGGGTTTTTCTTTCCACACGGGGAGTTAGATGGAAGCCCTACAAACATCAAGAATGTGATGGCGTTACTGCTCTGCTTTTGTCATTGTTTTGTTATGATTATTTATGTGAAGCACTGGCACTAGATTGCGCTGTTTGCGCACTGTGAATGTTGGGAAATGGTGCCAGTGCTGTGTGTCAGTGATTTGTTTTGTATTTTCTTTTGTTGTGTTTTGTTTTCTCTTTGTATGTAGGTCCACCTGGAGGCAAGGGGTTTGCCATGTACCCTATGTTGGTGTGTCCACATGGAGTGCTGTGCTTACTATTTGAGTGGTTTTCACAAGTGTTAATGGGTATTGAGTGTGGGGTAGAATTTGAGGGTCCTTGTTGGCCATCCCCTTCTTCTGTTACTGGTCCAGTGTCCTTGTGTCTTGAGCCTTTTGTGAATATCTTGTATTGACTATTCATTGTATGTTTAAATAAATGTTTTTGCTGTACATTACCGTCTGAAATTGTCATCCTCACCCTGTCTCTGGCAAACGAACCTGTGTCCTTTTTGCATAGGGCTCTTATAAATATTCCGGGTGGCGTAGTAGAATTTCTGTTGTTGTAGCTAGATCGGGGAACTTTCGAAGAACTTATCCTCCTCGCTTATCCTGGCCCGCCATGTTGCCAGATATATATTTCTATAAGCTAATATATAAGCTTTCCATTGATCCAAAATCCATGCATTCCAATTTCCAAAATCACCTTTAAAGTTGCCAAATGAAGTTCTTAGCAATGCATATTACTAATCAAAAAAATAAACTTGTAATATATTTATGGAAGGAAATTAACAAAATATCTTCATGGAACATGATCTTTACGTCATATCCTAAGATTTTTGCCATAAAAGAAAAATCTATCATTTTGACCCATACAATGTATTTTTGACTCTTGCTACAAATATACCCCAGCGACTTGAGACTGGTTTTGTGGTCCAGGGTCACATATTTAATAATTTAGTGTGTGTGTGTGTATAATATTTTAACAAACAACACTATATTACCATGCCTAATAACCAGACAATGTAATATAACTTTATTGTATGCAGGACTTATCCCAAAAGAGAAAAAAAGCAGCCTGCCTGCTCAGACTGTGACATGCAGTTCTTGGTTGTCGATTCTTTTAGGTTCCATTATTTCATTGTTCCTAGTTCACACATTTTCAAGTTCATTGTGATGGAGTAGGATTCATAAAGACATTCCTCTGGGTTACATTTCAGCATTAAGTCTGCTGCAGACAATATTCCACATCTTCAGCAATGAACTCATGGAAGAGTGCACAGCAGGGCTGAAATGGAAAAGCCAGCCATGAGAAAGAGCGCAAGAGAGATGGAGGGGGTTGGGGAGCAAAGTTGAGGATCTAGATATCACGAAAGGAACAGTAAACACTTCCTGCATTGCTCCCTGCAGAAACAGAGCAATCACACACTGTATTTTACTACAGTTTTACTAGATGATTAAGGAACCAGAGACTAGAGACTATACCCATCTCTCTCTCTCTTTTGCACATAAAAAATTAATCTATGTGATGAACCTTATAGGCACTTTTTTTTAAAACACTCCTCCTTTCCACAGTAAATAAAAAAATGCTTTAATTAAAATATTTTATTAAAATTAAACTAAAGTTGTATTATGAAAAGTTTTGTGTAAATCACTTTTACATTATTTTCACTCTAAATTTAAAAAATATACATTATATGATTATTCTTTTTAGGCCTTTATTCTGTATTACATTAAAACCACATGTATCATCTCATTAAATCTAAAATACTTTTCCGTGTTTTCTGCAGGACATTTTTTTTTTTATTTTCTATAATTTATATACATTTCATATTAATGTAATAATAATAATTAATAATTAAGAATACATTTTTTTTTAGTTTTTAAAAAATATAAATTCAGTAGCAGTAAAACCACATGCATCCCCCCATCAAATCAAATATAAGGTAACTTGTCGGTAATCACAGTTTGCTGCATATTTACAAAAAAACTGAACTTTTTCCTGAGTGCATTGTACAAACAACTCCATTAGAATCCCTCTCTACAAAAACAAAAGTGATAAAACAGAAAGAGAGCGAGAGAGAGAGCGTGTGCTTGTATCCAAGCTACAAAGGAAGTAAACTGCAAAACAAGGCAGAGAGCAACAATTTAGACCTTTTTCGAAAGGTCTGCCCTCATGAGCTTCACATGACTCCACTTTACCCTGCTCCTCTTTTTGTCTCTCGCTTTCTTTCACCACACAAAGCGTACTTGAGCGTTATCTAGTTATCTCTCGCGCTCAAAATTGCTGTACAGTTATACAGTTAGCTGTGACCTTTCTTGCTCTGTGCACTGCTCTCCCTCTCTCTCTTTCTTCGTCTATCTCTTTTCTCCCTCTCCCTCCTTCTTCTCTCCGGCACACAGGCTCCCTGTGTGTTCTGGACTGAATGGCATGCAAATGGAGTGGGTGTTTGGGAGGCCTTTCATCCGGCCCTGAGAGAGTGAGTAAGAGAGAGAGCGAAGAAGAAAAAAGGAAAAGAGACAGTCATCTTTTATCCATTTGAGTGAGAACAGTTGTCCCAGCAGTTAGGCGGTGAGAAAAAGCAGGGTGGAGGTTGCCCTGTAGAGTTTGACATCTGGCGGACATGCTGTGTTCATTCGAGTCGCAGGCTCATTTGCCCCTGTGAACAGCAGGGACAAAGCAGCCCACTCACACAACACCGCGAACACAGTAAAACCTTCATTTAATGAACAAAAACTGATGAGAGTGCACAAAAAAGCCTGTATAATGTGCAATCTCGGGTCAGGCTTAAAGGGATAAAACCAGTCTTTTAAAACCGGGTTGCTAGTTTTGTAATTACTGACTTGCACCGTGCGGTGGATATGTTTGCGGTTTCACAAACTAGAACCTCCTGAAAGCGCCTGAGGCCTTGAGTGAATTATTCCCCTGTCGTGTCTTGTGACTTGATCCATATCTGATCTGTGCTCCTAGAAGCACAAAGGAAAGGGGAAGTTTTTCATCAGGACGTGTGCTGTTCTCTCTTCTGGGAAGATATAAACTTCAGGAGCCATCAGTTTGACCAGTAATGCATTTGAAGCTGAAGTGTAAATACTTTAGGGGACTGGCAACGGTGTAGGAATTATAAAGGACTGACTGAGATGTTTGTGTAAAGCAGTCATCGCCTCACACAGACAAACACACACACACACACACACACACACACACACACACACACACACACACACACACACACACACACACACCCTGTGTTATCCAGAGATCTGGATTGTTTAGGTTAAGTCTTCGAGTGGGAGTGTGAAGCTCCAGGGAAGTGCGTGTGTTTGGTGAGTGTCAGAGGCCCAGGCTGGAGATGTCGGCACTGGCTGAGGTTTGTGACATCTGGAATGGCATCCTTCCTTAATGTAAACAGCATTGTGTTCTTGCTTCAAAACACCAGAGTGAGTGCATTTCAAGTGTAAAGTAATGGATAAAGCATTTTTATATAAACAAAATAAGCAGAGAGATCAATAAATAATTTCATTTCAGAATCAGACCAGATTTTTGTGTTATGCAGAGCTTTAAAATGGAAAACAAATGAAACCAGTTAAAGTAAAAATGGTCAAATCTCCAATAATCTGTCTAGCGGTTCTCAACCAGAGGTCTGTGATCCAATGGGGCCTCAGGAAACTTACATGCAACCCAAAAATGAAAATTCTGTCATTAATTAAGCTACTAACCATAAGTCCTTCGTTCTTCTTTGGAACAGTAATTAAGATATATTTTTTATAAAATGTTGATAAAAGAGTTCATCTGTGACATCAGTGATTTAACCATAATTTTATGAAACGACAAGAACACTTTTTGTGGCCAAAGAAAACAATAACATTCAAGAATTCTTCACCCCGAGCTGGTGCTTTTGAACACTGTTGTTTACAAGGAGAGTTTAAAGGCTGAGAACCACAGCTGTGAGCAGAGTGCTGTAGATGAAAAACTAGGTATCTGTCGCCATCTGCTGTCAATATTTACTTACTGCAGCGCCGCGCAACACAGGCCTTGAATGGGATACTAGGAACACTGTAGTGCAGTGTTTCCAACCCTGTTCCTGGAGGCACACCAACAGTGCACATTTTGGATGTCTCCCTTATCTGAACAATATATTTTTGGTCGTGGAGTCTCTACTAATGAGCTAGGAAAATGTGTAGTGTTGGTGTGCCTCCAGGAACAGGGTTGGGAAACACTACTGTAGTGGAGACAGTTTAGCATCATTTAAAATGGCTTGAAACTTTGTTGCAAACAACAGTATGCTCTGGGATCTTTGTCTCATTACACTATTCATAAAAATAAACATTTTTAATCCAAATTTGTGCATTTGCAATAGAAAGCGATGTCAGATGTATTCTAGGTATTTATCCAGGAGGATCAATTTTCTCGCCACTAAAAACCTGTTTGGAAAAAAAGGATCTCCCTGTTTAAGGCACTTAAGTAACTAAAATGAAATAAAGAAAGAATATAATGGCTAAAAAAATAATTGTTTGATAAAATAAAACTATTTGATAAAACTATTTGATTGTGTTGGCAGCTAAACTCTTATGGCACTATGGGATAGTAAAATACCTGCTGTAAACTCTTATATTCTACAAAATTATGTGACTTTCATTACTTTAAAAAAACAAAACAAAAAAACTGTGAAGTTGGCCTATTTAGACTCAGTGACCCATTTTTACTCAGTGTCCACAACTAAATGCTTTTTTGATTTTATCTCAACAATAATAATATATATATATATATATATATCTCAGAACAAATGTATTAGATATTTTGAAAATAGATTCTAAAGAAGTATTCAAAACATTTTTATTTCCAGTAAATATATCTTTTTTTTTTTTTTTAATTAAGCTGGCACTAGCACAGTTTTTCCCAAAAGAACAGAATCTTTCCTTGTTTCCGGACAGATAGTCAGGAGTCAGAAAGCAACAAATACCATCACACATAGCCTACTGAAAAAAAAAAAAAAAACTATCAGAACATCTGCCCCCCTCTCTCTCTCTGTCTCTCTGTCTCTCTCTCTCTCTCTCTCTCTCTCTCTCTCTCTCTCTCACATACACACACACACACACATGTTGGGTTTACATGTTTTAT
>JAUMHQ010000085.1:6253831-6267091 GCA_032361165.1 Enteromius paludinosus
GTTTGTGTTCTGCTGAGGAAACAAAGTCACCTACATCTTGGATGCCCTGGGGGTAAGCAAATAAACATCAAATTTTCTTTTTTCGGTGAACTATCCCTTTAATGAAAGCATATTTTCTTTATTCTATCTCCACATTTATTAATAATTAATAATTTATTAGTAATTATTTTAGCTGGCAGTATTATTAAACATTTGTTTTTGTGTTTCCAGGTTGTGTCATCATTGTTACCAAATTTTTTCACTTTTTAAAGTAATACATTTTTGCATAAAACAACTAAATATTCTTTCAGATAGTTAACTATTCATGTTAGTATTAGTTATTCCGTTTTTCTTTTAATCGCTTTATTTGTTTATATGTTTTGTGACATTTAACATCTTTAAACGTCAAAATAAATCTCTAATTGATAACTAAGAATTAGCTTGAAGTCAAACTTAACGGAAAAATTCAATTCTGGTACCATTACAAAAACATAATAATATCCCAACATGTATTAAAGTTTATTAATTTATCTTGATTGCAAAAACGCTCCTGACATCCATACTTTTTGTGTTTTTGAAGTGAAAAATAATGCTACTAATTTAGTTTGTGTACGTCTTGAGGCTTCAATGCAACACAAAGACATCTCCATAACCGAGAAGATCCAAGTGAAACATTAAATAAAAATGGCATATTATGCTTTCTTCATGAAGAAATTGTTAGATCCGTGTGTGCGCAGAACAAAGACGTCTCTGAAGCTGTGTCCACTCAGCTAGACGTCACACCTAACAGAATGTAAATCACTTTTAATTAGCTCACAGAAGATATTCAGTCACGTAGTATTCGCATGAAGCAAGAGTGGCTCACCGTGTCTTTGTAATTTAAGAAGCTATTCTATCAGTTAGCTGGAGATGTGTGTGCATCAGAGAGAGAGAGAGAGAGATTGGTCCAGCTGACTTTCAGTGGAGCGTAAAACCAGAGTACCCACAGGGCATGACGGCTAGCCATAACACACTGCCCCTTGAATGCAAATATCCCATAAGCCGTGGATTTCCATCTAATGCCAAATGCAGTGTGAAGGGGATATGTATCATGACATTTAAGAAGCCTTAAATGCACCCAATAGAAAAACCAGTTAGGACCAGCATGAACTGGTTTGATTAAACCAGTGGTTTCTTAACTAGTGCATCAGTATCCAAAGCGCAGCATATCTTTACACACCTGAAAGGCATGGGGAGTATCATTGACGCAGTACACTCGAATACTGTAGTTGAGGAAGTTGGGCTCCATGTTTCCAAACGCAGCTAGTTGGAGTCTCTTCCCTGCAGCCTGTGTGAGGGCCTCTCCCACTAAAGCGTAACACCCTGGCCTCTCCACCAACAGGTGGCAGCACTGAGTGTCCAGCAGGCAGTAACAGGTGGTGCTCTCCTCTTCCACAGTCATGACCTCCTGTCACAAACACACAAAACACAGTCAAAATCATATGTACTAAACCTACTAACTGGTCTGATGGCACCTGGGTGCACGTTTTACTGAGACACAAAATATGTACCAACAAGTGAACACTAGAGGCAGTAAAACTCTGACACCTTTTAGTCTTTCACACACTAATTTAGAGAGCTGTGGTTAATAAAAGCGTATTTTTCACACATTTACTTCACGAATATCATGTGATTTTAAAACAATATTAATATGCTGGGATATTTAAAAACTGATGCATTTAAACGCTAGCATCACATATATCCAGTTTCATAACTATGGGTTTTCATAGATGGTAGGTTTGTTCGGTAGCTCACGGAGTACAAAGATGTATTTGAGAGGCGAGGAGCCCTGGTTTGAATCCTGTGTAACTACAGTTCGACAAAACAGCTCAAATTTGTGTAAAAGGAAGTTAAAATAACATGGCTGCATCAACAACATGCCTTTTTATATCAGTTATCAACAGGGTTTAGGGCTGGATTTGGTGTAGAGCATATTTCCAACATGATACAGCCCCCAGATATTTAACGAAATTAAAATCAGCAATATGTACCTATATCTATGAAACATACCAGGGTTCATGTATTGAAGATGTGCTTTAGCGCCACTCAGTGGACATTTCTCTTTGAATCTGCGGTGAAACGTGCAGCAAGGTATGTAAAAAATGACAGGTACAGAGGTACACATTATTATGAGACGAGGTTAAAAAGTATGACTGCACTTACATTAGGGTTTGCTGTTAAGGACAACTGAGGTGACTGATAAATGGACTTTAGCTAGACCAGTGCTGTCCGAACTCGTTCCTGGAGGGATGGTGTCCTGCAGAGTTTAGCTCCAACTTGCTTTAAAACACCTACATGGAAGTTTCTAACATGCCTAGGTGTGTAGCTTGATTAGCTGCTTCAGGTGTGTTTAATTTGCATTGGAACTAATCTAAACTCAGCAAAAAAAGAAATGCCCTTTTTCAGGGCTGTGTATTTCAACAACAATCCAAATAACTTTACAGATCTTGATTGTAAAGGGTTTAAACAATGTTTTCCATGCATGTTCAATTAACCATAATCAATTAATTAACATGCACCTGTGGAATGGTCGTTAAGACCTTAACAGCTTACAGAAAGTAGGCATTTACTGTAAGGTCATAGTTCTAAAAACACAGGACACTAAAGAGACTTGTCTACCGACCGTGAAAAACACCCAAAAGAAAGATGCCCAGGGTCACTGCTCATCTGCGTGAACGTGCATTAGGCATGCTGCAGGGAGGCATGAGGACTGCTGATGGGGCTAGGGCAATAAATTGCCATGTCCGCACTGTGAGGCGCCTAAGACAGCGCTACAGGGAGACAAGAAGGACAGCTGATCATCCTCGCAGTGGAAGACCACGTGTAACAACATCTGCACAGGATCGGTACATCCGAATATCACACCTGTGTGACGGGTAAAGGATGGCCACAACAACTGCCCGAGTCACACCAGGAATACACAATCCCTCCATCAGTACTGTCCGTAATAGGCTGAGAGAGGCTGAACTGAGGACTTGTAGGCCTGTTGTAAGGCAGGACATACCAGACATCACCAGCAACGGCACTGCCTATGGGCACAAACCCACCTTCGCTGGACCAGACAGGAGTGGCAAAAAGTGCTCTTTACTGATGAGTCACGGTTTTGTCTCACCAGGGGTGATGGACGGATTTGTGTTTATCGTCGAAGGAATGAGCGTTACACCGAGGCCTGTACCCTGGAGTGGGATCGATTTGGAGGTGGGGGGTCCGTCATGGTCTGGGGCGCTATATCACATCACCATCTGACTGAGCTTGTTGTCATTGCAGGCAATTTCAATGCCTTGCGGTACGGGGAAGACATCCTCCTCCCTCATGTGGTACCCTTCATGCATGCTCACCCGGACATGATCCTCCAGCAGGACAATGTCACCAGCCATACTGCTCGTTCTGTGCGTGAGTTTCTGCACGACAGCAATGTCAGTGTTCTGCCATGGCCATCGAAGAGCCCGGATCTCAATCCCATTGAACACGACCTGTTGGATCGTAGGGTGAGGACTAGGGCCATTCCCCCCAGAAATGTCCAGGAACTTGCAAGTGCCTTGGTGGAAGACTGGGGTAACATCTCACAGCAAGAACTGACAAATCTGGTCCAGTCCATGAGGAGGAGATGCACTGCAGTACTTCAAGCAGCTGGTGGCCACACCAGATACTGACTGGTACTTTTGATTTTGAGCCTCCCTTCATTCAGGGACACATTGTGAAACATTTTTAGTTTAATGTCTTATGGTGTTGACTCTTTTAGTGTTCATACAAATATTTACATATTAAGTTTACTGAAAGTAAAACCAGTTGAAAGTCAGAGGACGTTTCTTTTTTTGCTGAGTTTATGTAGGATACCGGCCCTTCAGGACCGAGTTTGGACAGCCCTGAGCTAGACCAAGTCTAAAACACATTCTAGTCTTAGTCCATGATGACTGATTATATCATAAAATTTCAGATGGCAAAAGCCTACAATTCTTTACAGTTCTACACAAATCTGAGAGAATGAAGAAAAAAATCTTCGAAGAAAACCAGGCTCAGTTGGGGCCAGTTCTCCTCTGGCTGGACGCCCAGCACCCAATTTCCAGTTCAATTTTAAGCACATGTCAGATTGTGCAAAGGACTTATAGTGTGTGTGTGTGTGTTTGGTGCATTTGGTTCTGGCGATCTGTCCATGGAGCTCATCTAGGTGTTCTGATCTCAGATGAAGATCATCTCTTTGTGCTTATACTTATACATTCTTTTTTACGATGTACAGAGTATATCGTGTGTTAAGGGAAGTTTTCCCGGTTCCGGCTGATATATGTAGCCTAACAATCCTTTAACGGATTTGATTAATAAATTTGTATTAGTGTGTTAAGTGTAAGCCAGAATTTTGACAGTCAGTAGTACTGTATGTGTTCTGTAGTGTGGCTGAGTATAAAAAAAAAAATAAAATCTAAAATAAATAATTCCCATTTTAAATAGTTATAATAATAATTATATTCACAAAGTGTTCAATCATTTTAGATTTATTTTCTATTTTAGTATCTTATTTAATATATACCTATTTTATTCTAATTTATTATATTATGCTATATACAGTAGTATTTATATCTTTTACATTTATATTAAATTGATTAAATTATAATTTATTTTAGTAATATGCTATTGATATAAAAAACTTTAAAATATGAAATTAACATAAATATAAAATCTAAAAGGAATAACTTCCTTATGCTTCTTTTTTGAGCTTTTGTGTATGTGTGTGTGAGAGAGAGAACCCAGTTTTGTCAGTGAAATGTTTTTGAACATTTGATTACCAGTGCTAGAATGAGTATTTTTAAATTGCCTTCCCTTATCTTGAAAACAACCACAATTGTCAAATTCACGAGTGGCTCTACTGCTTCCCATTACCTTCACTTAACTGCAACACCAGTGACAAAAAACACATTCCACCCAAGAGCAAAAGAAATGCTTTTTTTTTTTTAATTCAGCTAAAACATTTACAGTTTACCATAAATGATATATAATATGCTGTAATGTTTATAGTCCAAGTATGATTAAGCGATAACTTGGCTCCACAAGCAAGAACGGCTTCCATGCTGATCGACTGTTTTTCATTTCTAGAACACGGTTCAATTGCTTTTAATGCAAAGTAACTAGGCCTCGTTGTCATAAGCACTGACAGCTACTTACTTTTGGCAACCCTGAGGCTTTTTCACAGGCTGCTTCACTTTATAAAATCCCCAGTCAGCATAAAAGTATATACACACGTTAAAAAAAGGTGAAGATCTTTACCTGAAATTATGCTTCCCTTTTCTTTATAGCTCTGCAGATGGAAGCACAGCTTGATTATTATTATATGCATCTGGTATTTGAATGTCAGGAACAGTGGGTGTGTAGCGGCCAGCAGGAACTCAGAGTCCAGGGCCTCCATTTTACCGTCTGAATATAGCTGAAGCTAAGTATAACTTTGCCCCCCGGAGTGACCCGAACCATTTGCGACGGTAGAAAGCTTGATATTTCACGTCTAAACACACCATTGCACAGAAAGCATTGTCTATTACCCACAAATCAGTGGGTGCACATTAAAATGTGCTTTCTCTCTCACACACACGGTAAAAACGCACAAAAAAGGTGTTATTCTCAATTCTGCGGGGACATTACTCTCAGCCTGCCTCTCACTTGTTCTGGCATTATGCCTGCTAGAAAAAAGCTCATTATTTCAAACAACCATCAGAGGTCTCAGAGTCTTTAACACGGAAGGACAAGGAGTTGATTGGTATTGTGATGTGTCTTTGAATTAGAGTGTCTGCTTTTGATTATAGTCTGCCGAAATGTCAGGTCGCACACACATGCGCTCGCAGCTACACAAACACAAACAGAGATGGTTTCCCCAGGGTCAGTTTGTGTCAGTGAGCTCCAGCTCAACTTTGATGAAGTTCTTTTAACGCGTAAGAGCAGAACGAATTCTACTTTTATAAAGAACAGCAAAATATCAAAAGGAAAGAACAGTGTTAATAAGAGAAGCACAGACAGATGCTCCTTTAAAGTGCACTCAGTGGGACGCGTGTTGTAGGGACAGAGGCATATCTATTGATTCTGTCATACAGTAACCTTCAGCATTCGTACTTCAGAATGACAGTTCTTTATAATTACCAGCACACAGTGATTTCCCATTAAACAACATGATTCAGGCTTTGCTTTGCTATGCATTCTAATAGTTAAAAGGATAGTTGGTACTCTCATGAACGTGCACCAATGACTGAAATGTAAAAGAAAAAATTGTTGATTGAAGTTGTTATTTTCTTTTTAAAAAAAAACTGTATTCTGATAGCTTAGCACATGGAATATTTTAACAATGTTCTTACGACCTTTATGGGCCTTACATATGGTAGTTGCATTGCTGTTCTATTATTTAATCAAAATAATTTTAAATTGTGTTCCAAACAAATGCCTTAGCTGTTTGAAAGGACATGAGGCATTCAGTTTTGAGTTAACTAACCCTTTAAAAACTATGGAAGACAGTTTCCGCCACTTAATAAATGTATTTTTTTTTTTTCAGATTTGAGAGACATAAACTCGCAATTGCAAGTTATAAAGTAAGAATTGAGAGATATAAAGTCGTTATTGCAAGATATAAAGTCAGAATTGTGTGATATAAAGTCACAATTCTGCCTTTTTTTTTATTAGAATTGTAAAAAAAACCCAGACTGATATGATCTCAGATTTGCGTGTTTATTTCTCAAAATTCTATAATAAAGAAAATAAGGGAGAATTGTGAGATGATTTATATATTTTTTTATTCATTGGCTGAATCAGGCTTCCATAAAAAACCCTTATAGTATGTCAGATGTTTCTTACCTCCCAGCTGTTGTCCTGGGTCTGTCTCTTTAGCTTGATACTCCAATCTTCTGAACTCACATTTGCACAGTGGGCTACTGTCAAGGCAACAGGGCAGGAAAGTGTCAGGCCAGGAGGGCCATACGTTACTTCTGGACTCAAAAGTATCTCCTGACCTTCATCAGACAAAGCACTGAAGATAGACACAGAAAGAAATATTAATTGATATTAAAAACAACAACAACAAGATCAAATTAGAATTGCAGCGCTGCTAATACTGTTAGTTCCTGATGATTAACTGCTGTGTTTTTTCTCATTTGTAAATGACGTTGCATAAAAAAACAAAGGCAAAATTAACCTATGTTGAAAGTAATGCATCTGATTTCACTTAATTGGCACGACACGTCAGATGGAAAAACATGCACACACAGGAAATTATATTTCTCTATGGTCCGCCTCCCTTAGTTACTGTTACTAACTCTCACAAGCTTTATAAAATGTCCAATAGGAATAAACAAGGGAGTTCAGTGTGGTTTTCAATTAAACAAATGATCGGATTCTATCCTTACGAGGGCTGGAATCAATTGTAACATTTATTTCAAGATGTAAAAAAAGAAAAGAAAAAAAAAAAAACACTGATTGTATCATCTCTGAACATTATATAATATTTTTGGATAATGTCCCTAAAACTGCATTTGCTTCAATTTTGATCAACTTTTCAAACACAGAGAAGAAACTGAAGGGCAGCGGTAAATACTAAAACTATAATTGTAATTATACTTATGAATCAGGCAATCAGTATCCACCTGACTATAACAAGCTTGAGCATTTAAAGCACCAGATGGCTACAATATATGCTTATAATAAACAAAATTGAACTGTCCATCGGTGTGGATGCTAATGTAATTGCTATAGTTATCATTCTGGATGTGAGAGTTTAACCCCATAATAACAGTACAAGCAGTGAATCTTGTCATGGATCCATCTTTTGCTGTCCAAAAATGTGCTATCCACTATTAAATTAAACTACTGATCAAGAGAACAACTTGTGTGTAACGCTCATGGGAAATCCTCGCTCGATATGTGCTGTAGTGTCAAAATAACAGTATTTATTTCACCAGAAGATGCTGATGTTAAAATAAATGGAATTAGTTTGGTTAAATAAACACGAGGGCAAGCTACTGCAATAACACCATGAACAAACATTAGCTAGAGACACAAGCAGATTTGTAAATGGCAACATGCCAAGTAGCTACACAGCTGTCCTTGCAAACACAAACACAACCGATTAGCCTGCAGACTCAGCGCTAATGCAGATATATTGTACTTTGCTCTGGTTGAAGTGATTCCAGAGGGCAGTTGGACTTGATCGGGTGTGGATCACTCAGTGTGTGTGTGCGAGTTCACTGGTCGATGGTGTTGTTTGAAGTGCTTTCTGAGGAGCCTGGTGACATATTGAGACAGTTTGGATGTGTTAGCGTCGATCGATATGACTGCTGTGGATCCTCAACAAGGATTAGTCATCTACAGCAGGGGGAGTTCAGGCTGGCCTGGATGGCGCCATAGAGAACTAACACATTGACACAGCAGATTACATGAACCAGACACCTGCTGTTAACAGAACCGTGATGATTGATAATTCAGCACTTTTTTTTTAAGACTTATGAGTGGTGTTTGTTCACGTGAAATTGTCCATTGACTGTCTGAGCTGAGGTGTTTTGAATAGTCTGAAATAATATGTTGCTGTGTGGGTGCTAGGTTGGGGTGTTCTAGATGATTGCTACATCATTACCTAGCCCAAATCTCCATGTTGGAAGGTTTTATTGCCTACCAGGCAAAAATCCAATGGACCAATCGATTAGAACACACTCTTAAAAAAGTTTTTTTATTAGCATTGATGGATCCATTGAGAACCTTTAACATCCACAGAAACTCTCCATTCCACAAAAGCTTACTTTAGGAAAGTTCTTTTAAGAACATTTAAGAACAATGGTTCTTCAAAACAATGGTGTTATTCATGATTGTAGCAAAAAGAAGTTCAACACTGGAAACCAGTTTAGTTAAGCGAGCACTGAATTCAATGTTACGGCCAAAAATACATTTTGCGTGTACTATTCCTTTAAGGCTATGGATTTAGACAAAAGCACCACTAATGATGCTACTGATAAACATACGGGCAGAATATCAAGTATTTATTCCACAACCAGAGCTGTTTTTCCATTCTAAGCAGGTGGCGGGCAGAGACAGCCTTCCAATTACAGCGTTTGACACTGTACCGTACCAACAGACCAGTCAGTCACTTAACCGCCTTCTAATCGCTCTCTCTCTGCATCCGCACAGTTTGTTTACATGTTGATTTATTTATATTGAGTAATTACCTGTTGCCTCCCAACATCCTCTGTCTATTGGCATTGTATCCAAACTCTTTTGTGTCTGAAATAAAGGCAATTAACGCTGATGAAGCAGCTAGGCTTGTTTTGCCATTCTGGGGAGGGGAGGGAGCATTACTTGACATTTACAGCCGTTTAATGAAATTCTCGCAAATGCTAGAAAAACATTCATGAACATAAAACGCACATCAAATGGAACGAAATGTCTCATAGTTGCTGAAATATCAGGAACAGCGGTAAACAAATGAAAAACAGCTGAAGGGGCCTCATTATTGATTGATCTGAGTGAATCTTTGGATGCCCTCTGTGCTTTTTAATAAACAGACCCATTAATTACAGTGGTGTAGAGACCCGGCTGTGATTAGAAGTGTTAAACCCCTTTAGATGTGAGTTTTGAATGAGGAAAAACAATAGTACATAACTATGGTGAAAACTGCTTTAGCAGAGGGGTAATTATAACTAAAGTAAAACTATACCTAAAATATAAAAAATACTCAAAATAAAATTGTATTCAAATTAATTAATTTAGTTCAAAGTATGTTCTTAGGTTTAACTTGGTGTATTAAAATAACTAAACATAAAATTTGATCTTTACCATGGGTCTGGTTGACACTGGACCGTCTTATGCTTATAAAATGCACTAGTAATTAAAAAAGGTAACACATAACAAAAGAAAAAAAAAAATATATATATTTTTTTCCAGTTGTTATCTTGCCAAGTGAACTATGAGCATCAATGGAGTCCTTAAATGAATAAATGATAATAAAATAATAAATAAATAATTGATATATATATATATATATATATATATAATAAATAAAAATACAGTAAAAAAATTCCCAGACTTCAACAAATTAAAACCGAAACTGCTCCCTGAGGAAACCACCACAACAAGCTTTTTCATTGCATTTTGTGCCGCAGGCATTGGCCGGATCAATATGAACAATTATCTCTCATAGATCAAACTGCCTAAGAGAAAGGAAGTGTTTGACTATAAAGCACTGTTCAACTGATGCCAAATTTGACACAGGAGATCATGAAGCCGTATCGCTTAATACTAGAAGTTTTTATGTTATTTGGTGCGCTGCGTAACTGGACATACATTTTGAAAAACATTGCTGCTAAGATTATATCTGCCATTGCTTTGTCACTATACACTGCTGTCAGTGTGAACAGCCATTAAAAAGTGCAGTCTAGTTCTGTCAAAAGAGACTTCTAGCAAGGTCCAGCCATTATTCATTTCCGCTAGTTCGTCAAATCTAAAGAGGAGCCACAGCCCTAATAACAAGGAAATGCATCGCCAATTGATTTACAAGTTTAATATCCGCAAGTAGAGCAAAAAACAAGCCTGCTTTCATTAACACATTGTGAATCATTTCCTAGTAATACAAATGTTCGGTGTGATGTCCAGGTGAATCCACGGGGAAGTGTACAGGAGAGCTTTAAGCTCTGCAAATAGCCCAAAGGTCTGAGCAAACTCAATCCTATCACTGTGAACAAATAAAAAGAGTCTCTGATTGATCCTTTTTCATGACTCTACTCTCAATAGCCGCTGTTATGAGGACTCTGGAGATCGTGCTGCTAAATTTAGAAGGTTCGGCAGATTGATTTCTGCTTCTCTCTTCTTCTAAGCCCTTTCCCTCCACTCTCTGTAGATGCTTTGTGGTCAGATTGCAGTGTTGTGGATTGAATTTCTCCCCACCACTCACCACAACTGTCAAAAGATAGGTTTTGACTGACAGTTGGGCTGAGCAGCTAGAGTTTGACTGACGGATCGCTGCGCGACGGTGGTGTTGGCGCGTCGGATGGGAGATGGGGACGCAAACAGCTCTGAGCTTATCGGACGCTAGCAGGTACCTTCATCTGCGGACTTGCTGAGATTGAGGTTTTCATCTATGAGTGCTGAAGAGACTCTGAACACTCGTGACCTTTGATCTCTATCAATCCCAGCAAGTCTACGACAGCGATTGAGGATTGAGAGCCAAGCGTAAGGTGCCTTCCGTCTGTTTGTAGGTGACATTCGTAAGTTTTACAACTTTAGTTTTAAATCCCCGCTTGCCGAAGTTTGCTCGTAATTTTTGGAGGGTTAATCCCAAAGTTAAGCAGCTCACCAAAACAAAGCAAGTGGCATACTGGGAGATTTCCACTAGTGAAAAATTAATTGCATTATGATTTAGAGCATTGTTCCTAAACAACTGCTTAACTGCATCCTTCATAGTCAGCAGAGGATATCTGTAGTTCACTTTACTTGACAAAATATGTATCCCTGGACTACAAAACCAGTCAAAGTTTTTTTTTTTATTGAGATTTATATATAATCTGAAAACAGGATACAGTAGGACAATACTTGGCTGAGAGGGTGCAAAAAAAAAAAGAAAAAAGAAAAAATTAAGTTTTATATATTTATGGTAGGAAATTTACAAAGTATCTAAGTGGAACATGATTTTTATTTATTATTAAAATAATTTCTGGCTAGAAAAAAAGATAAAAAAAAAAAATTATATTTCAAGCAATGTATTGTTGGTTATTGCTACAAATATACCCAAGCCACTTATGACTGGTTCTGTGCTCCACAATTAAAAATCACATTAAAAAAATGTGAATATGCTTTGTTAAAAACCTGTTAAATGGTTAATAGTAAATTCCTGTAAAATTTACACGGAATAAAACATAAAATGACATTCACAGAATTCTGTGATTTTTGAATTTGAATTTGATGTTTTTCTTTGAAATAACTGTTTCGTCTTCCATTGGTGGTTAACAGTGTTTCAAAAGTACAAAACAGATTTCAGTACTTTAATAGGTTGGTATATTACCTTTATATCAGTTAATGAAATTACGGTATTTAACTGTAAGTGAAACCATAAAACCTAAAATGTTGTTATCATATTTTGTATGCCACAGCTGCCGTTTATTTTAAAGATTTTATTTATTTATTTATTTATTTACACTGCAGGTCCTTATCCTTCATTTTTAAGTAGTCAATAATAAACAATCAAGAATAATGCAAATTCATTGTATAAAACAGCGGAAACCACTGAAAAAACATTCAGAAAACAGGAATCCTATCATTTTAATTACAATTATTTAACGTTTTTTAAACTAGGAGTGTAGATAGACTAAACACAGGTTCGGGCAAGGGGGATATTTAAATGTTGCTGTGGAGATAGGGGACCTTTGAGATGAAACATTGATAACCACTGATTTAACATGCTCACATCGTAGTGTGATGTCCACAGCGCTGGTCTCAGGTCGACTACAAGGCCATTGTTTCAGAGTCACCATCTTTTTTCCCCCTTGTTGCGACAGGATGGCACAGCTGGCTGATAACCTGCTTGACTCGGATGTGTTTAACCACTCTCCCTCATAGGCCCAGCATACTAACGCTACAAAAGTACACCTTTCTAAATGAGTCCCAGGAGAGCCGGTCGCACCTAGCTGCCTTCAATATACAGGCCTGCCGTCATAACTACAGCGCTGCCTCTGAAACATAACGCCGGCTCTCAGCAGAGAGCGAGACTGACTGACTGCTGGATACAGAGAGTGGGGGCAAGACTGATGCTAAGAATGAGAAATTGAGGTACAAAGTAAAAAATGGGAATACAATAAAAAAACCATAGTGTGTTTTGGTTGCTAGTGTGATACCTACCATGACCACCTTAGCTTAACAGTTTTACCAAACAAAATGCTCCTGGATTACAGAGCTAGAACCTTTTTTTCTTTCTTTCAGTAATCATCTTAATATCTTAGGTCACTGTGCTTCAAGTAAATGTATCTTGATTTAAGAAAGTTTAGAAATGTGCAATTTAAACAAGACAGACAAAAATACTAAGAAACATTTTTTTGTAGTGTTGGTAGCTTTTAAGGGAAGTCTGCTAGGATTATTATTGGATTATTGTAGTTAACTAAATATATTAACTAAAACTAAAACCATAAAAATATATTAGTCAGGGAAAAAAAATAAAATAAAATATATATATACATATATTTACATAAGCTAATTTCAAAGCAAAATATTACATTTTAATTTAGTTTTGGTGTCCTAAAA
>JAUMHQ010000085.1:6276375-6295722 GCA_032361165.1 Enteromius paludinosus
TTATTAAGCAAAATTAGCCAATCAGCTTTGAGTGTGGGCGGGCTTTTATTTTTTTTCTCGGGGACCGAAGTTATCAGATTGTCCGTGGTACATTTTGATAAATGGAAACAACTGGGGATTATAATAAAAATATTAACAGGACAGAAGCAACAACAATCTTCCGATCAAGAGAACCATCTGGGTGAAATATAAAAACAAAACCCGAATAAGCAAAACTGTAAGGAATAAGGAATTTGTATCCCCTCAAAATGAATAAATCTTAGAACACGAAACAAACTGCATTTAACATTTGAATGGAGTTTGCAGGTTAAACTCTTCAAGCTAAATGAACTATAGGAAACTGTGTTGAAAATGAAATGTAGAAATAAATTGCGTTTGTTTTTCACAGTTCTGCCTTGCAAGCACTGTAATTATGACATGAGTCATACATGCACTTGGATCAATCTAAAGTTGTTGTTTTTGCTCACCTTGCCTGGCACTTTTGAAGCTGAAGGATTGAAATCCTCCGGTCAGCGCGGACGAGTCGATGACATCTACGCCATACTCACTCTGGTTCCGCCGGTACAGCGTTACAACGATGACCAGCACGACCACAGTAACTACACCCGCAGCCAGACCAGAGTACAGCGCTACATCATTACTGCTCTCCATATCAGCTAGAAAAAGAGAAAAAAACATTTAAAGAGAAATAGCCTACACAATGACTAAGCAATGAATTTGATTCTTTGGGAAATGATTATATAAAGGTATTTATTCGCTCAAATTTTCATCAAATAGCTCAGGGATCTAATTTTGATATGCAACATAGCCACAAATTACATAACCATAAAACACCTTCATCAAAGAAGCCTCGCTTTCTCTCTTAGTCTCTCTAATGCTCCCACTTTCCCAGACACCTCCAGCACTAATGAAAGTTCTCTAGCGATGGGCGATTACAATCAGCCCTCAACCGCACACCTGACTCTCAACACGAACACACGCAGGGAATCTGGCAATGCAAAAACCGCGAACCTTCCAAAGGGATTTCGTGACAACGCAGCTCATTATATTATCTCATCTGTAGTGATTAGGCCCTATCTGCCGACTCCTTCACACAAACAATTCAACCAGGACACTCTGAACAACAGACAGAACAAAGAAAAGCTAGCATGTCGTTTCTGAGCATTCAAAAGCCTCTAGATGGTAGGGAACATCAGACAAAGCCTGCGGCTATGAAAACACTAGCCAGAAACATGTGGAGCTGCACTAACAGCAAACAGAGCAGGTTAATTGGGAGCTCTGGAAAAGTTTGGCAGGCTAATGAATCTCTTTTGCACTCGGGTTTAGATATTTGCTCACTTTGCTGCCTTTCATTTTTCTTTTCCTTCTCCTTTGGTGTGTAACCACCTCATTCCCTTTATCTAGAACTCCACTTCTGATAACACACACAGAGTTTCCTTTTTGTGGTTTCATTTTCTTAGTGTTTTTTTTTTTTTTGAAAAATTTTTTGAAATTAATTAGCGAGGAGGCATTAAACTGATTATTGACAGTAAAGACTTTTACGTTGTTACAAAGCCAGAATTGAGAGATTAAAAGTCTCACTCTCGTTATATATATATAAATATATGTGTGTGTGATTTATCTACAGTATCTATCTACAACAACTAGAAGTTTCTTCAGAAGGATGTAGTAACAATTGAGTCATTGCTATCCAAAACCTTACATATATCTCAAAATCTTCCGATGACATCAGCAGATATTACGGAGGATTTGGTAATACTTGAGTCCCTGCAGACAGAAAAGTATTCTCTTTTATTTTTCTTATTCTGTGCAACAACTACAAACAAACAAAAATAGCAAACAAAATAATTGTTAGGAAAGAGTTGGAATTTGGAGTTTACTGTTTATCTTGAACTATGATCTTTTTCACAGAACTGCAAGAATTGGGATATATATAATAATAAATTATTAATGATTAAGTCACAATTATGTTGTTGTTTTTTTTTTCTTCAAAATTCTGTGGCAGAAACAGAATTCCATACATAAGAGACTTCTTTTGAAAACATTTAATAAATCTCAAAACCCTAAAATTTGGAATAAATCAACAAACATGAAAAGGTTACGTTTACTGAGCTATGTTTGACTACGTTATAATCATGACAGGGACACTGGCATTCCTCAAGCAAAACCTGTCAAAGATGTTTAATCTTTGTGGTGCATCATTTTCTAGTTAATGTGGCACCGTTTCAGTCATTGAGTCAGCACTCTGAAAGCTGTCTTTAAAATGTCATCGACTTAATTGGTTTTCCAGGTTGTTTCAAATGGCCTCCTGGATGATGATTCACTGGAAACCTAATTGTCAGGGCATCAACCCAATGTTGAACTATGTCAATGTGGAAACGAGCTTATGTAAAGTTTGCAATGAGGTTGTTTGTCGAGCTTGACTCCGAATGATTGTAACAGTAAAAGGGGTTAATTACACAGACACGATCATATGAAGATGGATGATTGTGATGCAATGCGGCGTTATTACATCATGCTTCGTATGCTTGTGAGCATATAGCATGCATGTAAAAGGAATTACAAACTGAAGTTTTAAAAAAATCTACGCAAAAAAGAAAAACAGATGAAAGGTGACTCACCTTGCGGAACCTTCACATCATGGAGCAGCTTCCTGTCTGCAAAAAGACACGTATAACGTACTGTGAGACTTTTAGATGCTCTTGCACAAACAGTGCTCTTCCAAATATGCACAAACAGTGCAAATTTGGAAGTTGCAAGAATCCCTTGGAGATATAAAAAAGTCCATTTGGTGTGACGATGCATGAGCCGGATCAAAGTCACGCGAGAAAAAACCTTAGAAATCCTCCACGCTCTTTCAAAAAACGAATTTTGAGAATTATGTAGGAGGTAAATAAAAGACAGCACTGAATCAAGCTGTCTAAACACAGATCTACATATGTATGATGGTCAATGACAGGCATGTAATCTGGAATCGCTGTCAAATCTTTTACACAGAATTACCACTCTCACACAGAAAAGAACGTTACGGATGCATTAGTGTGTGTGGTTGTGTGTCTCCGCATTAGGTGTAGGAAATTGGTCTCTGATAGGGATGTCTATCACCGTTGGGCTTTAGACTCATCTGCAGAGGATGGCGAGGTGTACACCCTCCTCCCTCAGGGGATGGAGGCAGGAAAGATTGATTAAAGAACTGTCAGGATGATGAGCGAGGAGGATTAAAACAGAAGATTTCTGCCTCTCCCAAGGAATTACAAAACGGCCTGTCAAGTGCTGCTCGTCTGAGGACTTGACTGACTGGTTTCATTCAGGCGCTGACAGCCTTCCACAGAGCACTTGTCTCCACTGATCTAAACAAAAGTGAGATGATTTTTTACTGCTCTGTGTCTGTGCTGCACAGAGGAAGTTGGATAAAATGTATAACAGAAAATCAGGAGCATATTGAGCCTTTTTATACCTTTTACAACCACACACGGAGTCATGTAAAGTAGAAAGAATTACACCATCAGTAGGTTTCTCACTGATACGATAGAACATTTTTTTCAATTTATCTATTTAATTATTTATTTCAATCTAGTTTAGCCTGGTGCAGTGATGATGGTAATACGACATATATACAGGATATGTGTGTATGTAGTACAAAAGTTATTATTAATCTCTTATTTTATTATTAAAATCTATACGCTTATTTTTATATATATATATATATATATATATATATATATATATACTGTATATATGAACAGTTTATTTGCAAAAAAAAACGCTGAACACCACTTAATTTTTTTTTTTGCTGATTGCTGTGCATTATTCTCCACATATACAGTAGCAAGATCTGAACCTTAAACACTTTTTTGTCTACTTTCAAGGCATCACAAGTTCACGTTTTACTGCAAAAGCTGACAAGCACCATTGTTGGTTTTGAACAGAAGCTGATAAATCTAAGATTTTAGCCAATCAGAGTGCTGTATTCCAGTCAGGAGACATGGCTACTTTTAATTTGAAAAAGCATGCTGAGAGGAGCTTCGTCAAAGCTGACTAAAAATGACTGAGTGTGGATCATTTCAACAAACTGGATGAACCTGTGATATCTTCTTCATGGCTTAAAAGGAAATAAAAGATGACACGTTTTCATGAAAATCAAGCAAAGTGTTAATTGTGGCAGGTCACATCAGTCAAGCGCATATCATTATAACAGCAGCTTTTGAATTTACATCAATAGTTCATTACCCTCCTTCATCCCCAATTCGTCCTGATGAAGTCCTGACAGAACCTTGCAAAAGCAGAAAGCTACAATGCTGAGGGAAAAGCTCAGTTTATTGTGTGTAATAACATCCATACAATCTATGATCACCACGAGGTTACAAGGTTACCTTTTCAGTCTAATCACTTCGACGTTACATATGGGAACACGCCAGAGAGATGAATATTGGCGTGCACTTGCTTGCGCTCAGGTGCACCTCATCACTGCGTGAGTATAAGAGGGCACGAGCCCACCTGCTCACGTGCCTGGGCCCGAGAGCACGCTGAGGAGGCGTTCGTGGATGGTCAATGCGCTCACTGTGAGCGGATGTCCATGGCTGCGTTGAGGACCCACCCCTCATTCGTGAGACGGCTCCTAGCGTGTCCTTCCTGTGGGAAGTCTTTGGACCATAGCAAGTTCATGGCTCCCGCGGCGAGGCGCCTGGGGGACCTCCAGATGACCGTCCAGAATGCTCCATCCTGTGTGACAGCCGCGCAGACTTCTTATGGACCACGCAATCCCGTGGTCCTCCCGAAGGAGACCGCACCCCCCGTAATAGGGCTGACTGTGTCCTACGGGGTGCCCCGAGAGGTCGAGATGTCTTCTGCAGCATCAGAGGGTGAGTCTGATGGTGATGCCGCATAGGGCGTGGCTGATGTTGAATGGTCAGCTATGCTCCTCCGCGGCAGGAATCAGTCTGGAGGTGTCCCGTGCACCTTCGGCCAACCCTTCACGGCTAGATGATTGGTTTCTGGGGGCCAGAGAGCCGCCGCACTCTCCCCCAGTGCCTTTCTTCCCGGAGGTGTATGAAGAGCTTACCAGATCGTGGCAAGCCCCTTACTCGTCACACCTGCGCCCAGGCTCTTCCGACTTCGCTCTCCGGGTGACGAAAGTCACAGCACTTGCCCTTGGTAAGGTGATGTCCACCGCGGTGGCCCAGGAGCGACACCTATGGCTGAACCTGGCGCAGGTGCCGGACGACGAGAAGCCTCGCTTTCTCGACGTCCTCATCTCCCAGGCCGGACTATTCGGCGACACTGTCGGGGACTTGGCCCAGGAGTTCGCGGCAGTGAAGAGGCAGACCGAGGCGATGTTGTACATCCTGCCTCGGCAGGCCTTCCGGGCCCCGAGCACACAGCCTACGTCTGCTCATCACCGAGGGCGACCCCCCCGCGGCACCCAGCCCATCTGCTCCGACTCCCGCCGAGGCACACAATACCTGACTGGTGGCCCACAGAAGAGGTCTTCGAGCTGGCCGCGGGCGAGGGGCACTGCCTGCTCAGGGACCGGCCAAGAACACCCGGAGGGGCAGGAAGTGTTCCTGAGTCAGGCAGCCCGGAGGTGATGAGATCTGCTCTTCGGGTGATGTCGATGACCATCGATGAGGGCCGGGAGCTTCTGTGCACTCAGGTCGACGGTACCCAAATTTTCATAGAAAAACCAGTTTTTCAAAAAAAAAAAAAGAAAAAAGGTTATGAACGTAACCCACGTTCCCTGAAGGAGGAAACGGAGACCTTACACTTTCGTGCCACGACTCTAAGGTCGCGCTGATGCCGGCTCGGCTCTTCAGCGAAAAGAGGAGATTTCTCATATACACTATATGAAGGTTATTATTAATTAATTTATCTTATTATTGAAATGTATTAAAACCTACATTGTTTACTACACAAACAATACTTTACTTATTTTATAATAAAAATGTATATATTGCTATTTAAAATTTGTCTGTGAGTTGGACACCTTTTTCTGGTTAAGAATAAGACTATTTATCAACTTCTTCATTATTATTTGTTTTCTCATGGATTCATATTCAATTGATTTTTGTGTAGGAGGGCTTTAAATGTTTTTATATCGAGACAATCTATAATTTCTTATTTTTCATTGAATTCACATTTTATCTTGTACAAATACCAATAATAAAAAAGAATCATACATCGCATTACTATTACATCATTACTGCATTAAAGATGGAGATGCTAGTAATAATGATGATGACAGCAGCAATGACATAATGGCTATTACCCACCTTGAATACAGAGGTCTCCAGTGCAGTTGTCCGTGTCCAGGGCGGCTCCATCACACAGTCTTCCTCCATGTTTTGGCTCTGGGTCTGTACATTCTCTAGTGCGCTGTCTCTCACATTCAGAACTACATACAGACCACATAGTCCACTCAGCCCAGCCACCGTCCACTGTCACACACAAAGACACACGTTTTGATTAGAGCACATAAAAGTTTACTATGCAGAGATTGCAACTAAAAGATTGGAATTCATACTTCCTCTCAGACCAATCTTATTTATTTGACATAAACGTTCTCTCAGAATGGTCACTCATTTCGCTTCTCTTTTAGCAGGAGGTGTTCCTATAACTCCAGGATTTTCCCTCGCAAGGTTTGTCTCTGACAAAAGCAAAAGACAATTTACTTTTGTCTTGTTCCATCAGGCTTTCCCCTTTACCCTAACGACTCCATGCGCTGCTGGTGTTTCCTCTGCGGCTAATCTAAATGCAAATGCCATGTTTGTGTGTCTCTGTTGAGTGGGCTACTGGGATTGAGCTGGGCTGGAGAGCGAGATTAAGTTTTTTTCGTTGCAGAGTGACTGGTGCCCTCCTCAGATAACTTTTCCCCCAACATGACTAGTGGTTCCCATGTGATTGGTGCTTCCAATGAAACCATAAATTTATCCGGCGTAAGAGCACCCGAGGACCCGGCGACTGATAACTCTTTTTTTGCTTCCCTTTTTCACTCCATCAGTTTTCTCTTTCTGCCCCTCAGTCTTCTTTCATATGTCTGTCTTGATTCCCTAAACTTCAATTTATGGAATTTCGTAATCCTGAAATCTCTTACCGTCAAATCTCTGTGTCACTTACACACGCTCTCTTTCAGCTGTCTGTCTTTCTGAATTCCTTTCATCCCTGTTTATCTGTCTCGCTCCATCTCTCTTGCTTGCTATGAAGAGAATTCTATTGCACTTTAGACCGTATACAGAAAATCTGTGTGAATGAGTGCCACATTATCAGAACGCAGACACATACAGTATCAACTGTAAAACTCCAGAGGCTTATGCCACTGAAGTCAATTCAAATGCAGCACATACTGTTACTTTCCTGCTTTATATGCAGGCTCTCAGACAGATGGATTAGCCATCAATTTGTTCAGAAAGCATGTTTAATTAACAAGGCATAGCAGTGAGGCATATTCACACCACCTGACCGCCTTGGATTGTAGAATCAGATGGCAAAATGCACTTTGGGATTTTCAAGAACAAAAATCTGGAGAGGAAAGAGCACATTTAATGCAGCCAAATTTCCAGGAGAGCTACTGTAAACGTATTGATCCCACCCAAAAAACGTATTGCTGTATGAATGCAAACATACAATGTATGTATCTATCTATCTATATATATATATATATATATATATTATATATATACAAACACACACACACATGTATGAATATATGTTGTGATAAGAAGTAATATAGAACTTTTCAAAAGGTACAAAAACTAAACAAAAAAACGTTGAACATTGACATTGAAAATTTAAGGCTAACAGATTTATTTTTGAGACATCCAAACATATTCAATCCCATTTAGCTCGGACTGCAAGCTCACAGCTCACTGGTCAATGGTTCTGTGTCTCTAACCTGGGCACGGAGAGGAGCAGGTGCTCTTCTGAACAGACATTCCTTCACAGAAAGCTCCTCCATTAAGCGGAGCGGGGTTAGTGCAGGTCCGTGTCCGCTTCTGAATTCCCCTCCCACAGTGGACATTACACTCTGACCAATCAGTCCAGGATGACCAACCTCCATTCACTAAAACAAAGAGAAAAAAGGGGTAGATTAACATTGGCCTCATTCTGTACTGCATTCTTTGAAACGAGCTTTAAGCATCATTACCGTTAAGGCCTACTAGAAGGCTTTGTTTACTCACACCACACAGCTTCACTTCCCATACAACTCCATTAAAGCAAGGCAAACAAACAAAATACTGCCACAAGAGGACTTTAAAATCTTTTTAAATTAAATACATAGACATAAAACTAATCTCTCTCCTTCTTACTGCTCACAAGCCAATGATTAACTTTTGTGTGTGAATTGGCTCTTTTAATATGTTAGTGAAATTTTTACAATGTTACACAAATAATGCACTCAAAATGGAATCATCACTTTCCAGACTTGTGCAATTTCGCAATCTATGCCTACTTACATGCTACAGGATTTTAACAGCTCTATGTAATTAACTCGACAAATGACTTGATCATTTAATTGGTACATGGAACTGGATTGCACAGATATTACATTAGATGCCATTCCATATTGGCCAAGACTACATAGAAATAACAGCCACTTAATGAGAAAACTAATGACTAAGATAGGTTCCACATGAAGCAGACGTATGAAGGACAAATTAAAAATATTCCACAAGTGGCAGTTTCATTATGATAAAGGCTTTTGTTTAAAAACAAAAAACATATTTATTAATTTCAGAAATTGTGCTAAAATTTGGGGTACAACTTGCTACCTCCAAACGGCCCCCAAGCTATGAAACTAGCAAATTTTTCTTCTCTTAACCAGTGCATCGTCTCATTAATGCTCTATGAACATTATCAAACCCAACAAACAATGCATTTGTTTCTTTAATAAAGCACACAAATGAATTTTCTTGTGGCTGCTGAGCCCGAGGGACTGCTGGGAGTCATGTTAAATTGTAGATGCTACACTAGCTGCTAAACGTTAATTGCGTATCAGTCAGCTAGCGCTCAATCAGTGTTGCCTGCTTCTGACAGCTGATGTCAAAGCTTTTCAGTGTGTTTAATCAAGCCTCTGAAACTGCCAGCTTTAGCCTTCATCTGTGACTGACTCTCAGAAACCACGCAGAGGGAGAGAGTGTGCATCATATTACCTTACCATCAAAATATTGAGGATAAAACACTAGGAGACCATGTCAATTAGGCTAATGGAGCCTGAACCGTGGCAATGCTGGCCACACAGGGAGCGTTAGAATCATTAACTCATTATATGTGTTGACAAAAATAGATAATCGAACCCATACCGGGCGTCTAAGTGATGGCCTCATGCAGACACGGGTCTGGAGAAATGATGAAACGGTGTATTTCTACATTACGTCTCGCTTGATGAATTATTGGGGATTTGAAAAACGAGGGTGCTGTGTCATGGGTCATGGCGGGATGGTGATTTATAGTTGATAGTTTTTTGTAAACTGTTAGAGTGAAGGTCGGTGTAGGGGACTAAATGGAAGGGCGGAACCATTCTGCAGTGTGCCAAACTTTCACACGTTGTGATCTGCAGTAACTCTTGTGAGATCCAGATGTTTCAATGCAACTTTTCTGGCTCTTGCATACAAAAGGATGACAAAAAGCTTGTTTCCTTCCCAAGCGTTTAAAGGGTTCATTAGATGCAAAATTCTCTTTTACATGTTATTTGAACTGATATGTGTCTTTGGCAGTGTGTGTACACAACCACCACAACCACCCTCACCTCAACCAATGACCTTTTTAAGGAATTTGTAGCTCTCATATACCATACGTACCTGACGTACAACAGCACTGTGATTTTTGTCATTGTGATTGGTCACTCTGCTTGTTTGTGTTTGCACATTCCCGACAGACTTTCAGCCTGTGCTTTGGGGATGCCACTCTTTTTACTGTTTAAATCATTACATCAGAAGGTGAAGGTCAGTCAGTGATTCATTCATTTAAAAGATTCATTCAAAAATGCTGAAAACAATGCAGGTGACTGCCTTAATGAGTTTTAAAACATCACTTGAGTTAATTATTTGAGCCATTTCTTTTGTTCCTGAATAAATAAGTATTTTTAAACAAATCACTTCTGAATGATTCAATGACTAATAAAGAATCATTTTTTTTTCTGAATGACTCAGTCTTTTAGATTACACTGTGACGTAGGTGACAACAAGCGTCCTGTCTGTATGACTCAATGATTCATTTATTCAAATTATTAATTGAAAACACTGATTCAATCAGAAACAATATAGATTCTTTATGAGTGAGTCATTGAAGCACTCCTTCTGTGTTTCTAAAACACATTGTTTTAGTAAATAAATTGATTACTTGCTTATAAAGAAACTTGTTTTGTCCCTGAATAAATCAGTGTATCTGTTCAAACTAGTTGTGAATGATTAAGTGAGTCATCCATGAAGATAGTCACTTGCTTTACTCCAAATTAATAAAATCAGCTGTGGATGATTCATGTAAGCTGAAGAAAAAGTCACAGAGAGAAAATGTTATAGTGTATAGTGTACTAAATAGCAGCCAAAATCATAATTTAACTATAATTAAAATATGTTTCCATACCAAACACAATGACTGTTGCTGTGGCGCTACGTCTTCTAGCAACAATGTTGCTGGCTAGACAGGTGTAGTTTCCAGAGTCAGACAGCCTTGCTTCATTGATGATCAAGTTGTGGTCGGCTCGAGTGTCGATATTGATGTCTTCAAGAGAACTCACCAGCTCTTCGTTCTTCAACCACTCAACCTAGAAAAAAAAACAGGCAGATTTGACAGCTTAACCAGCCTTTGTGAGTAAATCCAGACATTTTAATGAAAGTTTACTGTCAATCCATCCAGCAGAAAAGCAATTCAACTATGAGGCCACAAGCAAAAAGTAGCTCTCTTTCCTGGAACCAATCTAGAGTTTTCTTAAAGAGTTTTTTTGAGTTAATGTTTTTTTGCCAACCTTTTCTCGAACTTTACAACCGGCATGAGGCCATTGCTGACAGCCTATCTAAAGCAAACATCGCCCCCACATCAGCTCAGCCAATTAAATCCAAGATACATTGTCAAATAAGACACCAGCCATATCAAAGCAACAGCATGCATTTCACGTGATCTATTACATACTGATAGCCCAATAAAAAGCATGTGCCGCATCAGACGTTTGCTTTTTTTTAGATCACGTTTAAACCCGTCACCTTGATCGGGTCACAGGTCACAGCTCATCAGAGCGACCTCATGCCAGTTTGAGGCGACTGCAAGGTCAAGTCCAGCCGAGTGTTATTTATTCAGCTCTTATGTTTGATGGTCTGATTCATTAGGATTTACAAACGTAGCGATGGCGTGACGACGCACCCTCCTCGCATGGCTGATCGTGTAAAATGCAATTATTTGCCATCAGCCGCTAGTTCTAAGTCGGTCCAGAGGGGCGGCAGCCGTCAGAGCACGGGGACGTGGGTTGATTTATGTCACTGCGCGTTTGCAGATTAAAAACACAGCACGCCCCTTGGGAATCTATGTTTATGTGTAAAGTTCTCGCCCTCTGCGCTTGAACACCACGGCAGCAAATGCGCACGTGGGGCAAGCAAAATTGCTTGACTCCCTCTCTAAGGCCTTAAAGAATAATGAAGGGAAGAAAATCAATATATCAGCCATCAGATTGTCATGTGTGAGAGATTTCTCTCTCTCTTTCTCATCTTCGTGATGGCCGGAGAGAACTCTTTCATCATATGCTTTTAATTTCTCTTTTCTCCGTTCCAGTCCAGAGCTCCCAGAACGGCGGTGACTGCATCTGTCCTCTCCTTTTTTCTCTCTCTCCCTCTCTTCCCTTTCCCTCTCTTCTGTGTTTATGGTTGGACCACAAAAGCTAATCCAGTCATGTAATGTACTGTAGCTTCTTTGACTTCATAATGCTAATTTACTCTTGTTGAAAAACATCACAATGCTATTAGTAACATACTGTAAGTATATATATATATGGGGTTGGTGGGATTCTTTCTTTTTTATTTTGTAATTAGTCTCTTATGTTCACAAGGCTACATTTATTTGATAAAAAAGATGTGCATATATACACACACACACAAACACACACACACATGCACACACACACTTTCATACATTTATACATGTTAGACAACTATCCCCATGAAATATTAATGACAGTCTCTAAAGCAAATACCTCCTAAAAAATTGCTAACACTCCATTACCCTAAATTTTTGTGCAGATAAATAATTTATATATCTAATTAATATTTAAAAAGATAAATGTTTATACAGATTTCAAAAGATTTATAAATTCAGTTCATATTTTACATTGACACATACAAATACATTATAAAATTAACACATTTTTTAATCTATAAAAAAATTGTCGATTATAAAAGTATAAAGATAAATTATGCTGTTTATTTAGAGTTTAATATCTTTTAAATTGGGTAAACTGACAAATCAGAATGATTTAAATGTGTCTGCAATGTTGTGAGTAATGCAATGAGTAATATTGTTAACAATGCAACAGGAAAAAAGAGTGACTTTCATATCAAGCTAAAATATTAAGATTTTGAAGAAGCTCAAAACAACACATCAAGGTCATATATAAAATGAAGTTGGAATTTGGATGGGGGCTTTTCATTAAATGTGTTTTATTGTTTATAGTCTGTAGATGGCACTACATGATTTGCTCATTTTGTTTGCTAGACTGACAAGTGTTGAGTTTGTGAATGGAAAGATTATACTAAGTAGTTCATTATCAAGACTATTATATGATATCAGTGAGAGATCATCCGTGTACAGCATAATTATCAGCAAAAAAAATCTTAACCCTTACATTATAAGACCTATTAATATCATTGGTTTATTGAGTATTAATGTTAATTTACCTATCTTTTTAAACGACCTCAACTTCATTTAACCCTGTGTCCCCAGATCAAACACACCAAAAAAAAAAAAAGCCTGCATTTTAACTACAAAATCCCTCTCAAGAGGATCAGTTTTACTTGTTATCTAAACTCTTTCATTTTCACTCTAATTATTTCCCTATCTGAGACCTAATCTAAAGCTTTTCTTCTATCAATGCCTCCATCTCCCTTCTAAGAAATATTCCCTCTCATTCTGTACATGTGTGTGTTTTGTATTCAAATCGCAGGCTGTTTCTGGGTCTGCTGTGAGCCTCTGGGGGGAAAGCATTGGGTTGGAGGGAGATGGAGAGATGAGAGAGGAGATGAACATTGAGGGACAGATTCAAATGGGTGTGATAAGCCTCCGGCCAGGGAACAGAGAAAAAGAATTTGCTTAATTAGCACATTTGTTCCAATTAAAGGCCCATGAACATGGACCTCCCCAACACCACACCCACCAACTAAAATAACCTCTGATGTCACGCTAATTTAACCTCTTTCCAAACATCTTTTGAAGGCACAGACCAGCATTACATTGGTTATACAGGCCTGCGGGAGCTTTCAGGGACACAACAGCTTTGAGAGCCCATAGGGCATCAGGACTGCCTGCAAATCTTAAAGATATAATCTCAGATCACATTCTAAAGATGGAGGTTAACAGTTTGAAAACTTCATAGAAAAATAAGAAAGAAACTTTAAAATATTCAGCTTGAGCAGCACACTAGGGAATTAATCAGTGAACACTGGTTGATTCATCAAAATTTTAACTAGCTCAGTCATATATACTATATACTGTGTGCTGCCACTTGTGTGCTTTCAGAAAATAAACTCTTTTTTTAGTTAGTCTGAGAATGTCTACAATCATGCACTACAGAAAAATAGTGTAATTTCTTTTTGAAAGTCATGAATCTCTATGGCTTTTATCACTCACATTTTTTATGCAAAACACAAAAGAAGAAAATGTAAAATATTGTCATGTATTCCTGAATCTTGTGCTAGAGTTAAGTAATTCAAATTTCTTGGTTGATTTGGAGGATTTTAGTCCTCCTCCCATCCGGAAGCTTATTGACACTCCAGCTCACCACAAGCCAGACTCCTCCATGTGCTGCTCCAATGTGCCATCTCCCTCTCCTATCTCCACTTCCATATGCCTCCAGAGCTCCATCCTCCTCCTCAGCCCATCCGAGCTGCTGCTCACGACCAATGCAAGCCAGCAGCCAGACGCAGCCTGACCTAATGCAGGCGGTATGGAGGGCCAAAAGGGCCATAACCATCCAGGAGGGGCATTCCCGAGTCATGGCCAGGAGTGCTGTTCCCGAGTTCTGAGTCCAGTTCCCAAGTCATGGCCAGATAATCCATTCCTGAGCCCCACGGATTCCGTGTTGCATTTCACAACATGAAGCATCATTCCTGATCTCTGAGAGTCCTGTGACCCTTTTATTGTCCACTGGGCTGTACCTCCAGTGCATGGATCACAGGGAAATATAATGGACCTGGCCATTCCCCCAGAGGTCAATGCTTCTTGCCTCGCTCCAGAGTCTCTGATGGTCCAGTCCAGCCCTCCCAGGCAGGCAAGTACAACAAGTTAGTATACAATAAGTATATAACAAAAGACACGGTAAGTAACCAGTTCAGGATGTTATCTTGAGCTCTGCCGTCGAGCTACTGGCAAGAGAGGCTTTTAACCTGTGCAGGTAAGTATCAACAGGTGATTCTAATGAACTGACTGGAGATTGAGAGTAGGTGCCGGTGACTGTGCTGGGATCAGTGGGCTGATCCAGGCTCAGCAGACTGTGAGGAGCGTGACATCATGCCCCCTGACGGAAAGGTGCGTCCACCGTAACAGGATGAATACAATAGCGAGGGAGGAGGGGGTGGGTGCTATGGAGGTTTGATGGCCACCAGAGGTCGTGGTGGATCGGGAGCTGGCTGTGGTCGTGGTGAATCAGGATCTGCATTGGGCCAGGGCGGATCGGGAGCTGCCTGCAGTCGTGGTGGATCAGGATTTGCCTGGGGCCAGGGCGGATCGGGAGCTGCCTGTGGCCGTGGTGGATCGGGATTTGACTGGGGCCAGGGCAGATCAGGATCTACATGAGGCCAAGATGGATCTGGAGCTAGCAGAGGGGGGACGGATCAGGATCTACATGGGGCCAGGGGGGATCTTGAGCTGTCTGTGGCCATAATGGATCAAGATCTGGTTGAGACCATGGCTCTCACGGACGTTCTTACAGCGCTAGCTCAGGGGCACGCTCATGCAGTGCCGGCTCTGAAGGGCGCTCGTGCAGCTCAGACTCTGGAGCTGGAATCGGGATCAGCACTCCTGGCTGAAACTCTGGCACAGGGTTCGAGATCTGCATTCCCGGCCTTTATCTAGAGGCTGGAATCGGGATCTGCACTCCTGGACGTAATCTATGAACTGGATTCGGAAACGGCTCTCCTTACCGTAAACTATGAACTGGAATTGGGAATGGCCCTCTCGACCGTGACTCAGGAACTGGAATCGGCTCTACTGGCCGTGACTCAAGTACTGGATCAGGAATCGGCTCTACAGGCTGTGACTCTGGAACTGGGATTGACTCTACTGGCTGTGACTCAGGAACTGTATCGGGGATTGGTTCTACTGGCTGTGACTCAGGAACTGGATTCGGGATAGGCGGAACGGGATCTACGGGGATCACATTTGGCAGATCGGCCAACAAATCCAATTACATCGCGGGCTGGAAACCGCGGAAATCCGGGATCGCTTTTGGGATTTTGGCACAGAGTTGACTCCACAGAGTGCCACCTTTATAGAGAACTCACGCCATATGGCGAAGCGCGAGCCAGGCAATGGAGGATAGCCTCCTGGCCATTGCTCGTGCCAAGCAGGAAGAGGTGTGAGCCCGTTAAAGAGGCGGTGGAGGATCTCCTCAGGGCTGATCATTTTCGGTTATGGGCAGAGCTTCTGTAACGCTCTGACTGAAGACACAGGAAACAGATCAAGTAAGTAAAGTAAGATGATTTATTTAAACAGAAAACAACAGACTCAGTCAATGTGTGTGATCTCCTGATCGTTCCTTTTCTCTTCGTTCTTGGTAGCACTGGGCAGAGGATGACCCAGGTATGTGGCGGGTTTCTCACAAGGGCTGGAATTGCTAGCTCTCTGGTGCTCGATTCGGGTGAGTGGAACATGGATCTCCCGATCACTCTCTTTGATCTCAGCTCCTTCAATGCAGCCAAGTACAACAAGTTAGTATACGTTTGAATCTCAGGTCTTACTGTTGTTGTAACCCAGAGTTTAGTGGTGCTTGGTGCAGGTGAGTGGTTCTTCTATCAGGCTTAATTTCCTCCAAGAATGAATTTCTGCAATCCTATAACATCACAGGTTCAGGAACAAAGACACAGTCAATAAACAGTTCAGTTTGTTACCTTAAGCTCTGCCGTTAAGCTACTGGCAAGAGAGACTTTTAACCTGTGCAGGTAAGTATCAACAGGTGATTCTAATCAACTGATTGGAGATTGAGAGCAGGTGCCGGTGACTGTGCTGGGATCAGTGGGCTGATCCAGGCTCAGCAGACTGTGAGGAGCGTGATACCTACAGTACCAAAACTGGATAACACATAAATGGGTAAATTTAGTCATATCCACAAAAAAACCAAAACAAAAGTCACGGTTTGAAAGCACAGATCAATTTTAACTAAGTTACATACTAGTAAATGCAAACAATTTAATTAAAAGTAAAATAGACTAAAAAGTTGATATTGACATTAAAATTGACTAAATTTTTGTTAAGAAAAAACTTTGACTAAGGCAAATTTTTTAAAATGCGTGAAAAAAACACCACTGCTGCTATTAATGAGTTACACCTACTGCAGTTAATCATGTTGTTATTTTGAGACGTTCCAGAGGCCAACAACATGTACAAACTTTCCGGGTGGCTACGTCCAAAAAAACACTGAATCTGGCACGTCCCTAACAGGTCAATCCAATTAGCCCTGAAACGGGTACAACACCTCATAACATCGTCATTCTGGGCAAAAATCACCCTTTAGATTTACATTCATTTAGACAGAAAGTGAAAGTGACAAGAAGGCAATTACAAAAGGAGGTCTCGTCCGGGTTTGTTCCATCCTACTCAATTAAGTTCCAGTTTCATTAATGTCCCTTTGCATCACTTTGCTTCAATCAAGTCCGCAGCCCCTTACGAACGCTACGGTGACTTTCACCGAATCCCATTAAAGAAATGAACTTTCCAAATCCAACTGCGCTATTTCGCATGTGAGGGTAGAACGGGCCGGACGTGTCCTTCCTTCTCATCCTACTCTTGACAGCGCGGGCCGTGCCATGTTTATTGCTGAATAATTACATTTTAAGCACTTTAAATGACTTTGCTTCATCAGACTGAATGATTAATTGCGTCGCTGGATGAGGATTGTGAAGTTAATATGAGCTTAATGATCGGTCTGGTCTCTCAAAGTTATTGAGAGCTTTTTTTTCTCCCATCTTAGCTGTGAGTAATCTGTATGAACTTTACTTTGACAGTTAATATCGCACTTTCATTTCCTTGTTGGTGTAATTGTTTTAATTATGTTACGTTCATTATTCAAAAGGGATGATCTTATAGCTCCAGGGAAATGATACTTTCTAAACAGGTTTCCATTCAAGCGGGGAACAAACAAAGGACAAGGATGACATATGCCAGAATAAACAATGACAAAATTGTTCCGAGCCTGTGACCTTTCGAAAATGTCTTTTGAAAAAAATTAAAAAATAAACTCAAATACAAGTGATTTAATCAAGTTTTTATTGCCAGAATCGAGAGTAAAATAATTAACCCGCTTGAAGCGCAGAGGTGGCGTGTCAGCCGTGACCTGCCAACGCTCTCCGAGCCCTTGATCAATTTCCAGTCTCAGCCAGACTTGTGTCCCGTCCAAAGATGGTATCAGCCAGCCAACGGGGGAGCCATCTTGGCTCATATGTCTACCGGTGGCAGAGTTCTTCGACTTGACCTTTAGACTTTGAGCAGCAATGATTACAGAGGGAGCGTTCCGCTGCCAACCTGTAATCTCCAGCGACAAACCCTTCTGGCACAGAGACCTCTGGACCCGGATCTTGGCTCTGTCTCAAACATCGCCTAAGCCTGACTATCCTTTTTAGCAGCAGCGCCATGTTGGCTCTGGTAACTATTGATTAGCTGTAGTGATGGTGCAGGCTGCCTCCCTCCAGATCACAGACGGCAAATCACCATACAGCCATTTTGGATCCATTTCCAACATGACAGATGGCATGAGTTGATATGCTTTTTTTTAAGCTGATGTTGAAATGCGGTGGCCTAGTTTAAGTATTGCTTGTTCTGAAAATCCTACAAAGAACATGGAGTGACATATAAAAAACAAAAACAAAAAACAAGGAATCTGTCAGCAGCCTCAGAGAGGCAGACGCAGCGGTATCACTTATCATCTCACTAGAATGTGGGGGATGATAATAATATGACACTGGGTTTATGAGAAGCAATTGCCAGTTTGATTTCCACTAAGCACATGGATATCCTCCTAAGCCTGTCACAAAACTCTGTAGGAGGTTCAACATTATACACTTGGAGTCACTGAGATGAACCTGAAAGCGGTTTCTCAGAATGTTTCTTTGACGCTCAAAGAATTCACTATAACTTTTTGCTGCAAGATAGATAGATAGATAGATAGATAGATAGATAGCCCCACTGCTGCTTCACAATGCAAACCTATTCCCATGAGAATGAGTTTTCTTAGGACAGTGGACAACAGTTCAAAGGGTTAGGATGGGATTTGCTCTGCATTATTCAAAGTCTGTGTTCATCTCCAAACTGGCATTCATGCATATAAAAGAAAAGGCCTTGCGAGTGACCCAGCAAGTGGAAGACAAGGGGCCTTCGGTAACATAAACTGTCCGTTTGAGCTAAATCTATTATCTCTAGCAGCATGGGGCAGTTCCTGTTTGGGAAAACACATATTACTCAGGACATATATAAGGAAAAAACTAAGAAGGAATGGAGAAAGTTGTTAAAAGAGACACAAATACATCCCCTAAGTTAATTTTATGAGTTTTTTTGCAAAAAAAAAAAACTGAAAAAAATGTACAGACATGTAAATGCACTGCAGACCCTGCGCTGAGCATGCAAATGTACTTTCGAATATATCACCATTCCAGAACCCTGACTGTGGTAATGATAATGTACACACCGATACTCACTCATAAATACAACCCCACTCATCCCTAATTTATGGGGAAAGCATGAAGATCAAATGCCTATAAGGCAATACACAAACAGCATACTGATTGTCAACAATGATTGATTGATTTCAGGGCCGGTGCTAGCCATTTGGGTGCCCTAAGCACAAACGCTTGGCGGTGCCCCCCCGCCCCCACCACCACTTTACTTCCAAAATAACTGCTGCAAATAAATTATTATAGATTAATCTATATTAAAATGGCTCAT
>JAUMHQ010000085.1:6295822-6306365 GCA_032361165.1 Enteromius paludinosus
CCCGACTGCATCTCTGGAGCTCAGCTACAGTGATCTTTGGGTTCTTCTTTACCTCTCTCACCAAGGCTCTTCTCCCCCGATAGCTCAGTTTGGCCTGAATGGCCAGCTCTAGGAAGAGCTCCCAGGCTCTAGGAAGTCATCCCAAATGTCTTCCATTTAAGGATTAAAGAGGTCACTGTGCTCTTAGGAACCAGAAGTGCAACAGAAATTTTTTGTAACCTTGGCCGGATCTGTGCCTTGCCACAATTTTTTCACAATTTTGTCATTTGCTCTGACATGCATTGTGAGCTGTAAGGTCATATATAGACAGGTGTGTGGCTTTCCTAATCAAGTCCAATCAGTATAAACAAAAACACAGCTGGACTCAAATGAAGGTGTAGAACCATCTCAAGGATGATCAGAAGAAATGGACAGTTAAATATATGAGTGTCACCGCAAAGGGTCTGAATACTTAGGACCATGTAATATTTCAATTTTTCATTTTTAATAAATCTGCAAAAATGTCAACAATTCTGTATTATTAAATATTATTATTATTTGTGGTAAAGGTATATATATATATTAGTGGTGGGCCATTATCGGTGTTAACGTGCTGCGTTAACGCAAGACTCTTATTGCGCAATTAAAAATTATAGCCATTAATCTATTCACAAAGTTGTGTTGGGAGCTGGGTCTATACTACGTGAGCTACAAAGACTTTCACCTTGATATTTTAGCGTGGATGTATACCTAGACGAATTGCACTGTAGCCCTATTCGGACGGGTTTTCTAAACTACTGTATGTGTGAGCTTCGATTCTTATCACCTGTCGTCTGTGATTTTCATGTACCATTTCGGACAGTACAGCAAAACCACGTTAATGTGTAATTACTTTATTTGAACTATTATGATTTTTATTTGTAGTAAACATGTTTAATTTTGATAATTAAAACATATGTAACCGAGTGCAGGAATGAACGTGAGTAATCTTACCTGATACTGATATTACAGTAGTCAGTCTTAACAGTTTACGTCATCTGGCTCTTTATTTGTTTTTATTTATTTGTTTTATGTATCAAAATATATTGAACGTAAGAGTATCTACGGCATATCGCATTGGCTAAAACACACACGGAAACGCGTTGTGAAAAATAATAGCACAGACATCGCATTTGGACTCTTGAATTATCACAGAGGCTGTGAGAAAAAAACACAGACATGGCAGATTCAGAGGGGATTAAAATCACTATGTACATCTGTGAAACAAAACATTTTCTAACGACCCCCTGTAAAACTAGTTTCTTCCGAATAGGGCTTTACCTTCAGTCATTATTTAGGTAGCACACATATTCTGAATGCCTTTGGCAGAATTCAGATGAGCCATCTAGATTAATCTAGATTTTAAAAATAATCTATGCCCACCCCTAATATATATATATATATATATATTGGGTTGTTTCATAGAAAATTTACTTTGAATTGCTGTAAAAAAAAAAAAAAAACAGAAGTCTGACTATCATTCTTAAACCTTGATGTACAGTATACATATAAAAAATAGAATTGTTTTTTTATTTAATTTAATTTTTGTAAAAGTCTGCTGTCGTGCATTTCAAGGAGCCCTGACAGTTTGTTTTGTTTGTGTTTATTTCTCTCTGTGGTGGTGTTTTTTGCTACGTAGTGTTAGTTCTTGATAGAACTGAATAGAACGAAAGTGACCATGACATCCTAATGCAATCACAGCTCAGACACAATAACACAGTCCTGACTGCCTCTCTGAGGGGCTTTTGAGCTGTGTGTATATGTGTGTGTGTGAGGAGAGAGCGAGAGAGGATGATTTCGGTGATTGAGCGTATGTGTGTTTTCCAAACCTCCCTGTATCAAGCGCTCTGACAGCTATTTAATGTGTCTCATTTGGATGAGTTGATAAAGCACCAATCTGCTCTCTTAATCCACAGTGTGACACGGCAGAAACGCCAAAATGGCCGGCCGCGTCCTCTCAATCCCCCCTCTGCTGTCAGGGCCGATTCGGTTGCCACAGAGATGATATACGAGCGGCGGGCCACCCCAGCAATAACGGCGGACGCTAGATACATCTCACGCTACGGGAGCAAAACAAGATGTCACTGCCACCGGCTCTGAGCAATGAGTTTATCACACACACACCTGTCTGTCACACTGAGAGGGTACGTTGCAAAACACACACACAAAATACAAACATGCTAACCATTCTGACCAGGAAGCGATAAAGGAATCGTGCTCTGATGGTTAGATTGAATCCAGTGTTTGTGTCAAAGCCTAGACATATTTTTGAGAGCAGATGCGAATAGTACATATCTGTATTGGGGTAGCTCAACCAAAAATAAAATTATGACATTTATTACTCACCCTCATGTTGTTCAAAACCTTTGTTCATCTTTGGAACACAATTTAAGCTATTTCTGATGAATTCCGAGAGCTTTCTGACCCTAATATGATAATACAATGAAGAAAATTACAAAGCACTAGTGGTCTCACACTTTTGGAGCCCAGCTACAGTACAGTGAAAATATAAGCTTTCCACAATCTTCTATTCTACAAATCCTGTGAAAATTGGTGCAAAGCATGCATTTCAGACAGAAAGAGAGAGAAGTGCACTTTGGGGAGGTTTGACAGTCTGCTGGTACAGAGATGGTGATAACAGCAGTTCTCAGCAGAGTGACGAAGCTGTGTAACATACAGCTCAACCACGGCCTGAACTGTAACACATACCACATGCAGATCAGCCTCACACACTTTTCAAAATACAAATATTAAGATCCCTTAAGATCCCGAATACCGATATCAATTTTTCATATACCACAATACCGGTGAGTGTTTGCGTACAAAGCGTCGGGAACACAAAGCGGTGGAACGTCCCGCCGCGGGTGTTGTTTTAGAGGGGGATTGTTTTGCAGTGGTACCAAACAAGCTGTATGAGAGCAGTGGAAGCACGGCCTGTGTGTGTGTTGAGCGATGAACAGCATGGACGAAGAAAATAGGTGAGTTCGAGATGCACTACACTAACCTGCCACCGGCTGGCGAGAGCTGCCCCTTGCGTTCGGGGGAGGAGTAAAGAGGCGGCCGTCAAGTCGAGTGCTGAATCAACGTCATTATGGCAGACCACGCAAAAAATACTGTGACATCGATATAATTTTGAAAAAATACCCGTGATATAAATTTTTGGTCATAACACCCAGCTCTACCTTCATGCTATTTTTTTAAATTGTACTACAACTAAAACTAAATTAAATAATATGTCATTTTATGGAATGAATGCTCATGACAAAGAAAGTCTTATAGGTATGGAGCGAAGTGGGTAAGTAAATGACAGAATTTTAATTTTTGGCTGAGCTACAGTATATTTTGAAATGCTTTCATACTGCCTATTACAAGATTAAAGGATCCAACAAGTGATTGGACAACACACATACATAGAGAGAAAGAGAGAGAATATAAGACAGAAGCGAAGGAAATGGGACATGGAGGTTTAGGTATTGTAATAGAGTATGAAAACAAAACAATAGATTGGTGTAAAATTAAACAATAAAAAAGTAATGTGATTGGGCTCCGGATTACTGCTGATGGGAAAATAAAGCTGTCCCAAAAAACGTCATTCCAATAGCAGCATGTCAGTGCCCAATAATCAAATATTCACTGATTCTTAAAAAAGCAAACACATGCAAGAAAATTCTACTAAGAGACTGTTCTAATAGCTAGTGAGCTATCTACATAAGCAGCAGTTTAAGATGCACCTTTAACGTTAAAGCTATACAGAAAGGTAAGATTCTAAAACAAATTTTCAAATTCATCGGCAAAAAAACATTGTGCAGTATGTGTCCTTACAGGCAAAAGAAATAAAAGCAATGCCAAATACTGTAATCAGTACATTTATAATTCAATTTTACTCCAAAACTCTGTGTGCCATATAGAGATGTCCCACCACCATTTAAAAATCTGGGGTCAGTGAGACCTTTTCTCTTATGCTCACAAAGGCTGCGTTTATTTGACAAATATTGTAAACTGTTATTTAAATTTAAAGTAACTTTTTTTCTATTATAAAATGTAAATGTTTATGCTAATTTGGCTCTTAAAAACTCTTATTATCAAAGTTGAAAACAGTTGTGTTGCTTAAAATGTATGCCTGATACTTTTTCTCAATTATGTGATGAACAGAAGTTCAAAAGAACATTTTTTTAAAGAAATCTTTTGTAACATTGATTGATACTGACTGTATATATATATAAAGATCTTACAGTCCTCAAACCTTTAAAATCATGGTGTATATTTATGCCTATTAGAACATCACAGGATTTCTCTTGATATGCCTGTATTATGTATAAAAGTCAATGAGTTGAGTCTCTTGTAAATGACACACATAGCTGTGCATATGCAGAGTGTTCCAAATGAGTCACTTACAGTATAAAGTTCCATTTCAAGCTGCTAGAACTGCTCACTAAGTTTAGAAACAGAGAGATGGAGAGAGAGACACCGCAGTCTCTAAAGCTGATCATAAATATCATGACTAAGAATAAAACAGCTGCTAGTACATAGATTTACAAAGCAGAAATGTAATTACAGCACTACTCAAAATTCAAATGCAGGACCACAGTCGTTTGCTAATTAGTACAAACAAAACATCCTTAAGTAACACTGACATTTCAGAAAAGGTTAGGAAGTGTCGCTTTTGTGTGTGTACTTCCGTCAGTCTGAATATAATTAGAGAGAGTTTTGTAAGGGCCGACTCAGATGGTAGAATTTACACAAAGTTATGTTAAATTTATGATGTCGTCCCCTGTGATGCTATATAAATACTCTTACAAACCCTTAATGACCGGTCAAGGAAGAATGATTATTAATGTGACGTAATTTAATTTAAAAAAGCGTTTGATGGTAACATCAAATGCTGGGGAGAAACCACAAAATCTTCTGAGCGCATTAAAGTTTGCTCGGATGATGGTTCAAGGAACTTGAGAAGTACACAGAAGATACCTCCTATCATTCTCAGAGCACTTCAGATGGTATGATATTCCTTTGAAAAGATTCTTGGATGTGTGGAAGAGATTTAGCGAATAGACAGCGAGGGTCCTTCCGGAGTGCTCGAGATCGAAGACTTTCTCTTTTTTTTTTTCATCCATCTCCAAAGAGCTTCCCACTAAGTGATATTACTGAGAGTCGCTTCTTTTTCTAATCGTAGTCCCACGGGATCAAAGTTCTCAGGAAGCCCCAGAGCTCTGTTTCATATATCTCTTTTTGCCTTTGAAAAAGGGAGCGAATCATTGCATTAGTTGTAATACTTGTTCTAGGCATGCAAAAACATCAGAAATGAACAGCAGCCATCACCATGAAATATGTAAAACAAGTATATAGTAAAGTATTGATGTAGGCAAGTACTCACACTAGGGACTATTCTCAATAGATATCAATTACACTAAATGCTGCATGAAAATTTGAAATTTAAGGACAATCTGTTCAGTGTGTAAAACTGTTGTGTAAATCTGTTCGTAGAGGTATTGTTATGTAAACCACTGCATTTAATGCAATACAAAACAGTACAAAAATAGCCTATGAATGATTTATTCCAAAATGAATGTTATCAGGCTGTACTTCTGTATTACTCTTGAATTAAACGTGCCGCTATTCGTCGATAGGGAGTACCAAACATGTAAAAATACAATTGGGTGAAGAGGAAAATGTTTTAGAGGAAACAAAGATTCTTCAAATTGCCAAAATTGCACATGGTAACTTTTTAAGTGGTCAGTCCACTTTCTGTTGTGTAATCTTCTAAGCTCTGGTAAAAGCCTAAAAAGCACTGAAAATCTGAAACCAAGCTTTTAAGCCAGACAAAAGCCTGAGCTGTGTCGAAAGTTTCATTCAGTTCACTTAAAGCTGCAGCATGCAATTTATTCAATGTCGAAATACATTCTCTGATGCATTACAATACAAAAAACGCATTTGGCAGAAACTTTATCCAAAGTGAAGGTACAAAAACATTTTCCCAGTATGCTTTTTTTTTTTTTTTATCAAAATGTGTGACATTACACATGAAACAGAAACATTGATTCAAACAAATTTATTTTGTGACCAGGAAGATTTTTTAAAATACTTTTATTCATTGCAAGTATGCATCGAATTGATTAAAAGTGACTTAAACTTAAAACTTAAACAGTGCAAAGCTTTCTATTTCAAACAACCGCTGTCCTTTCGGTAACACTTTATAATAACTGCACGCTACGAATCATTAGTTAAGCATTAGTAAATACTCAGTTCATCCTTTATAAACCATTGTTCTAACATTATTATGCATTGATAAACAGTTTACACGTGCATCTATAAATGCCTTGCTCTTGAGCAAATATATATAATTTTTAATAATTGTATTTTCATACTTTATTAATAATCTTTTTATTATTATTATTATAACATTATTTACCAGCTATTTAGGAGTTGTCAGTGTTTAATAAGATTATTTAGAAAGTGTAAGTAAATGATTAATAAATAATTAAAATTTACATTAATTCATCTTATTATTTAGACACATGATAATAGTTGTTCCTGCTGTAACTCATGATTGAGTCAGGTAGTTATAAAGCATTTAGTAGTTGCCAGACATCTGTTTTTGTGAGCTCATCTAGAGAGAGGACTATTTATACCTTGTAAAGCATTTATAAAGCAGATGTAAAGGCTCATTTATATTCTAAACAGAAAAGTTAAACAAACACAACACAGAGGGATACAGAACACAGAAATAATTTTTCAAGACGTAAAAAATTTAATCGTACAACTGTACACTTGATGAATGAAAAACAAACCTTCAATTTCATAGAAAAAAAGTGTACAGTTGTGCAGTTTTATATTTTTTTGCATCTTGAAATTAATATTTCTGTATTGTTTATTTTTTTTCTGTTAGGAAGATAACTGGCCCTTTAAGTCTCCTTTGTACCTTTAGATATGCTTATAAATCACGAACAAGGCATTTAGACCTGTGTTTATAAACTGCTTGCTAATCACTATTAATATTGGAACAATGCTTTATAAAGGATGAACTTACTATTTATTAATGCTTAACTAATGATTCATAGCGTGTCGTTATTATAAAGTGTTACCAAGATTTCTGTTCATCAAACAATCTTTACAGAACACAGAGAGGGGACATCTGCCCACTGCATCATGTGAGACAGATCTTCTCTTCTTTTTGTTTAAATATTGATGTTCCACACATATACTGTGAACATACACATGTTTACTGTATATACAGATACACACCAGCAGCTATTTAGCCAATCCATCTCTAACGACCAACAAAGTAGAGCATAAATAAAGTGATACTGGAAAGAAATGTGGATGGTGATCAAAGGAAAGATAAGAAGATATGGAAAGAAGAGAAGGGCAGAGCAAAGACAAGACTAAGTTCGATGACAGGAGGAAACTGGAGAAGCCAGAAGAAGAAAAAAACAAAGCAAGAAATGAGAAAAGATGAGAGTCAAAAATGTATAGAGAAGAGAAGAGACTAGAGAAGAGAAAAGGGAAAAGACTAGAGAAGAGAAGACAAGAGAAGGGAATCGAGGAACTATGAACAACCGCTTTTTCAGAGCTCTTGATGAGCATGACATGCACATTAATCATGAATCACACTGAGCCGTGAGACACTAGAGAAATGGAGGGAGGAAAAGGAGAAGACGGAGAGACGGCTGCTTCCCACACTCCGTCTCCAAACCTACATCTCTAGAAGCGTTTCTATGCAGAGCGGGGTGTATAGAGTTCACACAACATCAGGATGAGTGTTGAGACGAAATCAATCATTTGGAAAGAGATTTCAAGAAAGCACCTTTACCATAAACTCACCCAAAATAACATCTTACGTCTCCACAGCATCAGGAAAAATACATGAGCTTAATAAGTTATAAATAGATGGCAGGTTTCGAAAACGCTTTATGAATGCCTCCTTCCCAGACATCAAGAAGCAAGAATCTACAACGAGAATCAAAAGCATGATAACCTCAACAGTTCTCCTGTCCCAGGATGTTCTTTGCATGGTCCACTGTCCAAGCAGCGACCATTCATCCATTCATTTTCCTTACACAAAATTAACTCGGTCACGCCAGTTTTATGTCTGTACACCATCTGCTCAAATATGCCACATGATATCAAAGAATCATGACCAAAAGGCTATTGTAGACAAGTCTCCACAGGAACCTGGAGAACTGGGTACTGAAAGGCTGTTTTTGCTAAATGAAGGTCGGATTCCAGATTCTTTTGCTCCCATGGGAAGTCCCTTTGAGCGCATCCTGTGGCAAACATCTGTCTGAATCACGAAGACACTGCATTCAGTCCGTGTCTGTCTTGTGAATGTATTAGATCCTTAGCCAAATCCCTATCTCCCTGTCTCACTCAGAAAAGAAAGAAAATCAGCAAGGGAAAACGCATTTCAGGTGCTTAGTTAAAGACGAATTGTGGGATTTCTGCACTTTGAAATGAAAAATAACTAGATTTTATATACGCACTTTTGGCTATAGTACATGATGAGCTTATTTTGGACAAGAAATACTCATTTAGACAAGTAGAGCCATGTGACTGAAATGTAAAGCACTTTGCTTTTTTCATCTAGCCATTTCTGAAAAAAAACACTTATAATAATAATGATCTTAAACAAATCCATTTGTGTATATATATATTAAAATATTTTTATTAACTGAAATGAAACACAAAAATCAACATCAGCTAGCGTGGTATTAACACTAAAATAAAATTTCAACAAAATGGAGCTAAAAAGTGAAGAACTAAAAAAAAAAAAAATGAATTAAAAAACCCCCCACACAATAAAATCAAATCAAATAAAAAAGCATTTAAAACTACAATAGCCCGAACATCATCTTACAAGCATAACTGTTTCAACCTTGTAAACAAGCACCACTGATAATGGTTTTCGTACAGATTTCCCAAAAAAATAGCATTATTTAGATGAAGGTGTCAATGCTTGGCAAAATATAGGAGAAATCAGCATTTTTATAAAAGAAATACTGATATATTTAAAAACCTTAAATCTAAGCTGATCAATGTGTAACTCAAAAAACCCCACATAATCTGCAGGTATGTTTTCTTTTTTTTTTGCCACAATAGATCCATAATGACTGTTATTTTGAACACAATATGCAAGCCAATTCCGTTCACTCTCCCCTTTCAATATCTCAATTCATTCATTACAAAAACTCTTATCATCCATCAGGCAGAAAGGCTTGTAATTACAGCCTTTAAGTAAGTGGGAATCAGTTCTCCCTCTGTTTCCCTCCACCTCTCTCTGCTTGCTTTGCGTGAACCAAATGGAGCCAATGTAAAGTGTATCTCCTCTCCTAGTCTCTCGATTGCATAGCATTATTAAATGAACCTCAGAATATATTACAATCTCTCTTTCCAGTGCTCAGACAGCTTTAGGAGCAGAACAGATAAAATATACCTTAAATGTTGTCATTTTGTCATTTCATTAAAAATCTGGCAGCAGAGAGGAACCGAGTTCCATAAAAAAGTTAATATCCCTCAAAAAGAACGAAAGCGGATCGTTCTGGTGAATTTATTAATGTCATTATTCTCCTGTCAGTGCGCATATGTGGCATATGGAAAAATGTCACTCATAAAACTTGCACCTCTTACTTTTTTTCTTTTTCTTTTTTTTTTTTTTGGCCCAGAATACATCACAGCCTGAAATAATCATTACAGCAAGGTGAGACAGAGCTTTTAACGACTCTTACAAAACAGAGAAATCACTAACTGACACCCCACTGTCCTCTATAATGGAAGTTCGGTGTCTTCTGAGTACAGTTAAGGAAGTTACACCATGACATGTGCAAACTGCTAAAACTGTAAAAAACTGACACACAATCTATGAGATGCCCATACTGAGATACAGGAACATCAATCAAACAATTTGCCCTGCCATAACCAGCGAAAGAGCATCACAAATGTCACTTTAGACAGGTATTCATTTCAAATGTCTTTTTATTTTACATTACCTATGAATATCCCGCATGAATATGACCTGGACATGTAATTCCGGAGGAGTCAAGTTAGTAAATGCAAACCTGTTTTTATTACTCCACTTGTCAATACCCCTCTCTGTCTGAAAGGAATATTTTTGGTCCCACTTTATTTTAAGGTCCAAGTGCTATTTACAACCCATTTTGGCCTCAATAAACATGGAATTCACTGCTTATTAAAGGTTACTAAGGTGGTTGTTAAGTTATTATACTGAGTAATATTAGGGATGTAGAATATGTGCTTTATAAGTATTAATAAACAGCCAGTAGGTTAATAATAGGCTGAGAAACTATTTAAAAGAGATACTTTGTCTCTATACTAAAGCATTAATATTTACATTTTTATAAAACAAAAATATAATATCAAACAATTTGAGTACATGTGTCACAAGGAGGGACGTGAAGCATTCGGGTTCAAGTGCAAAACAGTGTTTATTAATTCTCAGGGTCAGGCAGACAAAGTCGAGCACCGGCAAAACAGAATCAGCAGAGGCATAGGCAATAGAGTAAACGATAAA
>JAUMHQ010000085.1:6312712-6324680 GCA_032361165.1 Enteromius paludinosus
TGCACTTGGGTGGGTTAAATGCAGAGCACTAATTCCTAGTATGGGAAACCATACCTTGTCACTTCCTTTCCTTTCCTTTCCTTTTTTAATAAATACTTGGCTAATGGTATATAACAAAGAAAAATGTATTTTTTAGCCTTGTTTTGACAAGCATTTTGAAGTGCAAATCTTGCAACTTCATCAATAATGAGATTAAATTGAAGTCCTTAATAAATTAAACAACAACAGAAGATAAATCTTTAAACGTGACCCTGGTTGCATGTCAGCAGGAAGCATCTTCGATCGAGTGTGCCACGACTTTGTTCGGTGAGGGCAGAGAAAATTGATTCCAGTTGCACATAGCTAGGACAAATGGAACAGAATGCCTCCCGTCACTACAACTCTGTACCTGGTCCTTACTAAAATCCACCCGAGGGACTTTTACTGTCAGCCAGGAATTTGACGAGCTGACTTTAATCATCTCTGTGAAACATATTAAAACATAGCTTTGAGTTTGCAGGTCATTCAAAGGCAGCTGTAAAACTGTCCGTAGAATATTAGATAGGCTTTCTGCAGCTAATCATGTCCAACGCTGCTGAATTCAGATTGAACCAGAAGGAATACTAAACAGACACATACACTTTGTCTCTAATCATATCAGATCAGCTCATGGAGGACTCACTAAGAATGGAACGCAGCCACTAAAAGTGGCATTTAATTGCACATGCCGTCCATGTTCTTTTAGCAACCAATTCACTAAAGAAATTATGCAAATTGTATAACGGTGCAAATGCGCCCACAGAATATGTTGAATGCAATTTGCATGGAGCAATTCCCAATATTGCGGGTCACTTCTTAGTCCTAGGTTACAGATTATTTTGATCTGGCATATAGTAATCCACAAAAAGTCTCATTTACACAGAAGGGGGAATGTGTCATAGCAACCAGTTAAAAAAGTCTGGGTGCTCAGATTGGAAAAAAAAAAAAAAACTTTTTTGCATGTGTGGACAGTCTTTGAATCTGAAAGTAAGATGTGATTTAAAAAAAAAAAAGTTTTGATGGCTGGTAACAGTTGAGGCGACATGCAAGGGGATTTTATTATACCCACTGTCACTTAGCATTAGCTCACCTAGCATATTTCCCCTTTTGCACCAGTTGCTATCCTCTAACCCCTGAGCACATGCTTTTTGTGCTGCACAACGAAGTAAAATCTTCAGTGGCAAAACCAACCCGATCTCATCACTGTAATCAAGAGTGTAATGAAGCATATAAATACACCATATCATTACACTATAAATGTCCCACATACTGTCATTACATTTCACAGAAAAAAGAACAAGTTTAATCCTTTAGTAAGACAAAGCGGCAGCAAATGACGACCTTCTTTTCAAACAAGATTATGGGAGATCGGTGGAATACCCAGTGGAGGTTGTCTCACGGTCAGAGGGACACATCCCCTCTCTGCCTTGCAGCTCCGCAATTAGTGCTATTGAGCGGAGCCATTCACTGCAGCTAACTGACCCTTACAGAGTGTCATCCCCAGTCCCGACACCTTGCTTCATTAGTGCACAGCGGCACTGGAGAAGTCTGGCCGTGCATATTGTTAAAAGTAGTATCCATTCCTACATACATAAAAAAACTATAAATATTTAAATATATGTGCTATGTTAAATTGGTAGGGAAATATAACTGATAAAATAGATCTCACTAAAAAATGTATACAACTATCTTAATATATATATATATATATATATAGATAGATAGTCCACTTTAGACATTCTACTAAGAGTAAGTAACTTTGCAACTAAATGTCAACTATCAGTCATTAGAGTATTAGAAGACTGTCTGCTTAGTATCTTCTAACACTTTATATCATAGGGTCCACAACACACTGATGGTAAGAAACTTTGTAGCTCTAAACCTACCTTAACAGTCTACTCTGACACGTGTCCTAACTACATGAGACGCGACAAGATTCCGGCGACAAGTAATTTGTGTGTCCACACAAGACGTTACTCAACACAGCAACGCCACAGAATCAATCAAATATCACAGCCAATCAGAAGCCAATCACACAGTCTGAAAACTCATATTGGACGTGTTAAATTTTGAACAAAGCACAAAATCACCTGAGATTATCCACTGTCATAGTTTGTATGGTGATGTTCCAGCCGCAACGTCTCGTAAAATCTTTGCATGTCGATGTCGCGGCTAGTTAGGACAGAACCTCTGATTAACATGGAAAAGATACCTTTTATTGCATGTTGTGGCGTTGCATCGCATGTAGACACAGTGGAGATAATAGACATGACAACTTGATTTTGAAATTAACCTAGATTAAAATGTCTCATTTGAATTCGGCCAAAGGCATTCAGAATACAGTATGTGCGCTACCTAAATAATGACTAAAAGTAAAGCCCTATTCGGACAGGGCTAGTTTTACAGGGGGTCGTTAGAGAATGTTTTGTTTCACAGACGTACTTAGTGATTTTAATCCCCTCCGAATCTGCCATGTCAATGCGTGTCATGTCATGTTTTCACAACGCGTTTCCTTGTGTGTTTTGGCAATGCAATATGCTGTAGATGCTCTTACCACACGCACGTTAAATATATTTTGATATATAAAATAAATAAATAAATAGAAATGAAGAGCCAGATCACGTAAACTGTTAAGACTGGCTATTGTAATATCAGTATGAGGTAAGATGTTTTAAATATCAAAATTAAACATGGGTTTACTACCAATAAAAATCATAATCGTTAACCACACATTAACATGGTTTGTCTATACTAGCCATTTAGCTTCACCATGGTGAAGTAATGTGATTAATTTGTGATTATACTAATTGTTATCAATCTGAATGACTATAGCAATGCACGCATACAGAGCGCAGCACATTAACGCCGATAACACCCCACCACATATATATATTTATTGTTCAAATAATCTTGAAAAAAAGACCAATATCAGAATCATAGAAAAACCTTGGACATGGCAACCTTGGCAACCATGTAACCTTGTAACATACTGTTGCAAAACCTTTAAAGAAACTTAACTTAAAGAAAAGTGAGACTTCATATAAACAGTACTTTTCGTCTTGCGGTGCCCCTATGTGCCTGATTAAATACACCCATCTGGTAGACTACAGGTGAGTGTGGGGGAGATACTGACCTGAGAACTCTTTCACAGTTGTTTTTCTCTCATTGAATTAAGAAAAAGTTTTCTCTGAGAAAATTTGCAGAAGACTATTTTTGCACAAATTACATTAGCTGGTTTACTGCTTCACAGGCCAGTTAATCTTTATTTCATTAAGATAAAAATATGCTGTTTTATCTGTAATGAATTAAGTACTTGTTTTCCAGCTAAAAATCCATCCTGATAGTCATCACTGAGACACACTCCACATCCTCTCAACCCATCAGAACACGTATACAACCTCTGAAGATCACTCATGTCGAAGATGACCCCTCCTTCACCTTCCATTTACCACTTAAGCGCTCCCTTGCTCAATTTTGCCCCCTTTTGTGTCATTAACTGGTTCAGGTAGAGTCTCTCATCAGATCTAGCGTTCCACCCACTACTCTGCACCCCTCGGACAAGTGCTTATGCTCTGCCATAAGGAGTTCAACTGCCTATAGACACCGTGAAGAATCTGGCAGAGTAGAGAAACATAATGGGGTGGACATAATGTGACTTAAACAGCCCACAACCCACAAAAGCTTGATAATTAAGATCTCACAATTGGTATTCATAATGTCATCACTGTAGTAGCAGTGTGGACAAAAAAAAAAATGGTTTCCTCAAAATAAATATGCTGAAATATTCTCTAAAGGATCATGTGACAATGAAGATTGGAGTAAAGGCTGCTGAAATTAAATGAAATTGTAATGTCTAAAAATATTGTTTTTATGCTATTTTGATACAAATCAATGACCATATGACCTTTAAAAAAAAAGACACCATGTACACACACTTGTACATTTCATATAAAATATGAAAAAATATGTTCATAAAATGTTCATTTTTACATCAGAAAACAATAATATTAATAATACAAATAATATATGTGTGTGTGCTGTGTATATTTATTGCATTCATGTATATATTTAAGAAAAATATGCTATGTTTGTATATGAAATATATTTATATATAAGTTAAATAGAAATAGAAATATATACATTAAAATATAAAAATATGATGAATGTGTGTGTATTCATACATAATATATATGCAAAGAACACACTCATATATTATGTGAATTGTTTAATTGATCGTTTGACAGCACACACAATTTCCCTTTTTTGCTGCATTTCTTTTACATTACTGTGTGTGATCACAGTGTCAGTAGTGTAAAGCAATATTTACGAACAACATGTCAAAACAAAAGTTTGGCTGGTTTGCATCCTTGGTGGTTTCTAGGCCTGTCAAAAACAACATTTTACATTTTAATTCGAGGGATTCTTCTACACATTCTCAACAAACAACAAAATATATTTTCCAGTCACGTTCTACTTTTGACACACAGTTGCTTTCTATTTCTCTCACCACTAGACGCCTCGCCACTGTGAGATCTCACCAGACTCATTCAAACATCAAAAGCTGTATTTTAAACAGCTGATATATTCTAATTTACTGTGATTCTGTCACTATGTGCTACTTTTTGTATTGCGCCACAACGAGGTTACTGTAAACATGTTGCATGTGCCGACATGTAAGCGGCCTGAAAATATACTGTGTAATGATATGCATTTTAATTGCAGAAATGATGAAAGCAGTTTATTTGAACTAATGAAAATGAAAGTTCTCCAGCGAATTCAATTTAATTATGTGAAAGTGGATATGAGCTCGGCTAAGCCCCGACTGTCTGCCTCCGTTTGATCAGAAATGTTTCTGACACCTTCAAAGAATCTGCTTACAGTCTGCTCAGCTACAGACAATTGATTCAGCAAAATATAAACATTAGGGGACAGAGTACATAAAAACTCTGTATTTTCAGCATTTAATAAATAGCAATAACCTTTATGGAGCCATCTGTTCAAACAGTGCCGCACCTGCAAACAGAGACATGATGCTATGGCTACATTAAAAGAGCACACTTGGACTTGAAGAAAAAGCAGTGCTCTCGATTACTATTCTCTCAGTTTACTGCCAACCAAGTGCAAGACTTTAAATAATAGTTCTTCCAAAAATGAAAATTGTATTGCATTTACAGTATGCACTAAATTGCGCTTACAAAGTCATGCTGTTTCAAATTTGCATACATTTTTCTTTATGCTATTGTACTGTATGGTTTAAAGCAATAGTTTTACATAAAAAAAAAAACAGACGAGAAATGTAGCTTTACCATACTTGCTCATCAAATGATCCTCTGCAGTGAATGGGTATTGTCAGAATAAAGTTCAAACAGCTGATAAGAACATTTTAAGAACCCACAGGCTACATTCCATCAATTAAGACCGTGTGAAGCAGAAAGCTGTGCATTTGTAATAAACAAATCCATAAAGACGTTTTTAACTTCAAACTCCTGCTTGCAGCTAAAAGAGTCCTCTATCAATAATAATTCTTTCTCATCTCAAAAAGTTGTATCAGGAGAGAAATATGAACAGATCAAGCACTGTTTACAAGTGAAAACACTTCTAAACTAAAATGATTTTACAGTGAGAGCACAACAGAGGATGGATTTTTCATTGGAGGAAGAGACTTCTTCATGTTTAAAGGTAAATTCACTGCAGTGGATCCATTTGTGAGCAAGTGATACTCAAATGCTAAAATTCTCTGAATCTGTTTGGAGAAACAAACTCATCTGCACTAGCCTGTGAGTGAGTGTGTACTATTCCTTTAAGAAAGTGTTTTTGAAAGGCATTAAAGAGAGTAAATGATGAACTATTCCTTAAAGCGGAAAATAAAGAATGCAGAAAAGGGATCGTTAAGTTGGCGACATTACTGGAGAAATGTTGGTCATGCTTCACGTGAGAGATGTGCTGACACGTCTGAGTTGAACTGCTGCAGTCATCACCAGCAAGGGCGGCCAGTGGAAAAGACGAAGAAGAAAAAAACTAGGGGGATGTAATTGAGAAATGAGCAAAAATACTGGCTGACCCTACTGGCGATATACTATGTTACCCACAATACCAATTGGGGCAGTGGAGGTGTGCTCCTCATTTGCTTTAAACATGACACCGCCAATTATTTACAGGCTGTTCCCTTAAAAACACTCACATATTGAAGCCTCACACATTGGTTCCAATTATTTCAATCTCACACAGGCATAGCACCTTAAGTACCTTTATGGGCCATGTCATTTTAGTAGGTAATCTCTCCTCGTTTGACCATCCTAATTTATTTCCTGGAACAAAAAACCTAAATAACAATGTTTTGTAACATTCAAATTAAATGCATCCTTCCTTGACAAAAAAAAAAAAAAAACCTTGATAGCCTATGTAATATCATGCAAAGATCAAGAAATTTGTCAATTCGCACTTTCTTCGTATACTGAACTACCTATTATTCACTATGTAGTGAATGAGTCTGCAGTTTTGGAGATTTTGGGGCTAAAATGCCTTTGTTGCTAATGCTTTCTCATGCACAAGGTGTTATGATGGACATTTGCAGAGGCAAAATGGTTTTCCGTCCTCTCTTTCCACACTGATAGCTACTCTGGCATCACCCTGATGCTTAGCTACACCATCACTAACAACCGATGTACATACAACCGGATATCGACCAAACTGTCTAAACGGATTAGATTTTATCACTTGCAAAAAGACAGGGTAAAGATGTTGGAAACCCAAATTGGATTTTTTGTGCGGTGTTGAAAAGAAACCCTAGCTTCAATATGCCAACACAAGTCCACTTATGTTACTGAAGGTTTATACTAACAAATCATTGTAATTTAGTTCCTGATTAAATTCCATCTGACATTTATTAATAAACAAGCTGTTTTCCACTGCACCTTTAAGACTTCAACATCTACATGTTTAGTTCAGCATTTATGTAAACAGAGTTTGTCTACTTTAACCTGTTAGTTTTTTAAAGAAAATCTTGTTTTTGCATGGCATGACCCTTATTAAGCCACCTCTGTCCGGACAAACACACACAGGCGCCCTGCCATTTACCACACTCAAGCAATGAAGACCTCTTAGTCAGTGCGTCAGCACTGACCTTAACTGCGGTTCAGCTTTCTCTCTTCTCTGTGATGTGTGGCGGCAATGCATTCCTCTTCACCAATAAGCTGGCTTCAAAGTTTTCTGATGGCTTCGTTTTAGCCTTCTCAATTCCCTACTCCTTTCGAGCTGTCAAAAAATGTTGTTTAACCCAGCTTCCCTTGACAGAATCAACAGACTGGAAGTATTATTCTGCTAAGTCTTCTCAATATTAAGGTAGAAACATTAAACTGAGCTAAAATAAACAGTTTAAGGAGTCTTTTATTCCACCCTGAATTTGACCTCTTTTTAGAAACACATGCCATTTTTCCAAGGCGTCCAGACCAGCAGGTGGCAATGATGAGCATCAAAAACATCATTTTTACATGAAGCACAACTAAATCATGGCTGCTTCTGAAATCACACACTTCTCTACTAAGTTAAAAGTACCTGGAAGAGCTACTACTGCATAGAAGTGTAGATCTGATTGACACTTTAGACCATGTGAGAAGATTTGTGAATACCAATTGAACTGATGCTGAAAAAATGTTGAATCTAGGGGCGGGATTTGCGCATTTACATATGGCCAAGTCCTACAATAGATGCCATATAGTCCAATAGAAAAATCACTACAAAGCTATCTTCCTCCTGTGAACATAAAAATGCCTTTTGCTCAGCTGCTATGAGATGCACTTTAAGATGTTAGTGTATTATGAAAGAGTAAGTGCTAAGAATACCTTTTGAAGTGCTGGAGGTCTCTGAAGCGCTTGTATATGTGCTCGAGTTCTGCTGTGCAGGAATATGTAAAGCTCTCAAGAGATACATATGATCTTGACACCTTTCATTGTACCAGTGACCAGCTGGTTGGCAGCTTTTACCCCCTAGTTGTTGCTTGCGCCTCAGGAGGCCTTAAAGAAACAGGCCCAGTGCAGTGCAATGTGCAAGCTTTGATCATGGCAGCCATTATGGCCCTCACGGGGCTAATTGGTGAACCGGACTAGAGCTGATTTCTGAGCACTGCTCCCGCACGTGGAATAGGTCTTAGGGGATGCAATCACAAGCTCTGTCAGCAACCTTTCATCAGCTTTAAAGTGGGGAACACGCACACATTTGCCTGTAGCCTTGAAATTTAAAGGGAGAGATAAATGTAAAGATACACAGTGTGGAGGATTTACAGAAAAAAAGGAGGTCAGATGATTTCATAGCACAGAAAAAAACAACAAAGTAACATTCTATGAGATCAGCTGTCAAAATTAAATAATTAAACGTAACCTCCTATTTTTCATTTTAGTCAGTAGCCTACGTTTGTTTCGGTGGATAATATTTTAATGAACCACTTTTAATTTACGTGTATGTTATGTACAGGGTTCCCATGGCTACAAAAAATTTAAATAGTGTACTCAAGGCCTTGAAAAGTCATGAAAATTTAATAAAATCTAAATACCTTACTCTAAAAAAGTGGCTGGATGTTGCTCTTGACTGCAAGATTTAATTTCAATAAATCGGCTGAACTGAATCACAAATTAATATGATTAATTAGTAAATGGGTCTGAATTAGAATTCAATTTTAATACTTTTATGTTATGAAGTAATCAAAGATTGATTGATTGGTCTAAATGTGGGGAACTGCAATGAAGATAAAATATAGTGAAAATCAACAGACTTAGGATATTTATGTATACATGTATGTATAGTTGATTTTATAGCTACATACTATATCACATCAGTTTGCATCTCTAAGTGATAGTTAGCTAACAGCAGAGGTTTATATGGTGGGGTGTGATCTTCTATCCTGGGTTAGCTAACAACCTACTTCAAAAGTGTAGCCTGACTGTAGCTTAACTACTTGAAATAGCTCTGGAAGCTAAAGTTTCAAAGTGTCTTCTTCAGAACTGCTTATATGAGGGAAACATTCAGGGCCATGTATATCAGGCAGAAATAATGAGGCATTGCCGCGGCGATAGATAACTCAAACTCAGGGCAGAAGTTTCCTTATTCTTTTTCTCTCTCTGTGCATATCAGCTCTATCTGTCCATCTCTCTCGCTGAATATCTCTCCCATCTACAGTGAGAGAAACTAGGCCATCAATCACCAGAGGGAAGGTATTCACAGAACATTCTGCTATTTCCACAAACATTTATGCAAATTTATGCACGCTTTATCACTATACTAAAAGTAAATACTTAAATAACACTCATACATCCATCATTATCATTTGCACAGTCTTAACAAGTGACAGTTTGATTGTGTGTAAATGTCAAACTAAACCATCATGAAATCTTGGCACATTTCCGTTCTTATAATAAAAAAAAGCAGGGTTTCAAGCAGGGTTACCAGGCTGCAATTACAATCACTTTCAGTGTGATTACACAATTAGTGAGATGCAGTGCTACTGCCACTTCTTTGTACTCGTTTTCATCTGTATATTTGATATTGTGCAAAAATTAATTAAAATGTGTGTAACTGAGCATGCACTACAAAGGAACACTAAATCTAGTTTATTTATATTTAAATATATATACACAATTTTATGCCCAAACACACACACACACACACACACACACACACACACACACACACAATACCTACTGTATGTCTTTATTTGTCGCGTCCAAACACACACAGACACACACACAAACACAACATTATAAATTATTTTATTTTATAATATTATTTATTTTATATATTATTTTACACTATATACGTATACGTACAGTATATATATGCACACACACACAAAAACAGAATTTAGTCTATGTATATATATATATATATTTGGGGGTGGCACAATACCCAGATGTCACAGTTCAGTACCTTGGTAGGGGGGTCAGTGTTCGATACGATTTCGGTACAACAGGGGAAAAAACAACAAATACTATGCTCGGTTCCCTTTCAGTCGGTCACTCCGAGTCACGTCGGATATGACCAATGAATTGGGATCTCGCTTAGAGAGGACCAATCTGCTTTGCGTGTATGAAAACACCCCAATGAACATTGGCATGCACTGATTGCATCCAGCTGCAGCTGATCACTGCGTGAGTATAAACAGGGAACAGATGCGTGCATCATTAGCTTTTAGCTTCGGAGCCGAGCCTCTACAGAAGTTCTGCTCCTACTGATCTGCTTGGAAACAGTGACTAGCGATAAGGTGCTTCAGCAGCGGTGGTGTTCCAGTTTAGAGTGGGTTGCCACAACAGGCTGCACTACTGTATCCCCCTGCTGTGTGCAGGTGGCCATCACCCCTGTGCGCCACAGCACACACAAAAGAGCAATTTCTCTAAAAGAGCAGTTCTCGGGTGGTACGTCTTTATAAAGACGCGTCCTTTTAAGGATGTCATATCACCCGTGCGCTTCTGGATGTGGCCATTACCTGGCACTGGGTGAAGGTCACGAGCGCTGCCTCACGTGCCTGGGCTTAAAGCACGCTGAGGCAGCGTTTGTGGTTGAGTCATGTTCGTGTTGTGGGAAGATGACCACTGCGGAGCTGTGGACCATACACCGCTACCTGAAAGGGGACGGGATGCCCATTCCACTGCCATGATTATCCCGAACCGTCAAGGCTTGATGATTGGTACCTGGGGGTGGCTCGTGCTAGCGCACAGGGCCCCACCCCGGTGCCTTTCTTCCCGGAGGTGCATGATGAGCTCACTAGGACATGGACACCACCTTTTACTGCCAGAAACTGCCTAGCAGCTCAACCACCCTTGACAGCAGCGCAGCTAAGGGGTAACTCTGGGGTCCCCCCGGTGGAGCGGTCAGTAGCGATGCAACTGTGTCCTGCCACCGCCTCCACCTGGCAAGGTAACTCGATGCTTCCCTCCTGTGCCTGTAGGTACTCGTCGGCTCTGATCGGCAGTGCCTATTTGGCCTTTGGAGAGGCTGTGTCTGCGGTACACGCCATGGCGTTGTAGCAGGTCCATCAGGGCAAGGCACCAAGGCATCAATAAAAGAGCAGTTTCTTCCATCTCTGGATCCCCTGAGGGGACGAGGCGTTGTGGACAAGCCAATAATAAAGGTTTCGTATCAGACTCACTTTCCTCTCGTTACAGGCAGCAGTTCGAGGACTGGGAGGACGAGCCAACGGACTACCCACCTCACTTTTGCCAGGACACAGGTAAGAGTTGCACAAGACGCCCGAGCCAGGTCCCTGTCCCTTTACGTATGTAGCCCTCATTCCCTGAAGAACAGAGACTTCACGTCCCGTTGCCATGGTGCTGTACCGCCGCTGAGTGGCCGACTCAGTTCCTCAGCGGAAAAACTAATGATGCACGCATCCGCTGCCTGTTTAAACTCACGCAGTGATCAGCTGCAGCTGGATGCAATTAGTGCATGCCAAAGTTCATTGGCATGTTTTCATACATGCGAAACAGATTTGTCCTCTCGAACGAGATCCCAATTCATCTGTCATGTCCGACGGAACGTCTCCGTTACCTTCTTCAGGGAACGAGGGTTAAATACGTAACCAAGACGTTTCTTTTCATTTATTTTTTAAAGACGGTAGTACCTAGAAGTGAAAAAGCGAAATATTACATTACATTACAATGTTAGTGTGCTCATAAACCACCTTCAAACTGCAATACCTCTGTCATACCCATGTCATTAAACAAATTTATGTCCCCATAAACCACAAATACTGTATTAACACAAACATACAGTACACATACACACACAAAAAGATCAACAGCGTAACAGTTTGAAACAGTTTTCAATGTGGCCTCAGACTTTTGGGTACAGCTGTTTTACAAAAAAAAAGTGAAACAAAGTAAAGATTTCAAAAAATGCAGGACAGGAGATTACAAATCAAAGAGAGTGAAAGACATGGTGACAGCAAGGGGGGTGGGGGGTG
>JAUMHQ010000085.1:6336995-6348821 GCA_032361165.1 Enteromius paludinosus
ATAGCTTACTGCAGTACTAGCCGCGGTTCAGCTGCGCGCGGCAAACGCTGCCAGTGTGAAAACCCAAACGGTGCGCGATTACGCGTTGCTCACGCGCTGCTGACGCCCTGCTGATGCGTGCAGTGTGAAACCGGCGTGAAACTAACTTTACCGCGCTCCGTTTACACCAGTGCGTTTTCGTTTTAAAACAGCGTTTAGAATAAAAACGATCATCGTTTACACTGGCATTAAACCTTGCCCGGGGTTTTCAAACTAAAACAGGGTCTGCAGGGTTTTCAAAAGTGTCTGTTTTGAGGGTGGAAAACGACGGGATAGGCGCCTAAAGTTATGCTTTTTAAAACGAAAACGCACCTAATGTAAACTACAGTTTTTCGCTGAACGGAACAGACGCAGAGAGAGGAGTGCAGCGGGAAAAATCGAGACACCTCACGCTCGTGCGGCAGTCATCTTCAGATATATAATATTTTTGTGTGCTACACGCAGGATACACACGACGCACGTTCAACTCGGACGCAGATGGTCGTGTAATTAACACTGTTACCATTCACGTGTCCATACTTCATGCACATTTCGTGAAAAGCATTTTGGGGGCCCCTTATCTTTTGGGGGCCCAAGGCAGTTGCCTACATTTGCCTAATGGCTAAGTCTGCCCCTGTAGATACATACCAACATATGATGCATGAAGAGTATGATCTAATATGAATAATATCATTGTTGTATTTCGCGCTTCCTTATGATCATGAAAATTTAGCGTATATGGCGTGCTGTCCTGGGAGCGAGCCGGAAAATCGAATCCCGCTCGCCCCCCCCGGAGAAAACGCGAGAAGTTGGCGGAGCAGGGGAGGAGGAGGGATGCGTAACGAGATAAGGAAGGGTTGGAGAAAGGTTTATGTAAGGAAAAAGTTTAATGAATTTAGTTGGTTGGAAGAAATTTGGGTTGTTAAGGGAATTGATACCGGCTGGGAGATAATCATGCGTCATTGCTCCCCCCGAAACTTGTCTAACGACATCCCTTATACATTTAAGCACTAAGTAATATTAACTATGTACTTACTACTGTAAATGGCTAGGGTTATGGATTGGCTTAATAATAATAATAATAATAATCAGTACACATAACGTGCAACAAGGACACCATACAATAGCTTTACTGAAAGCAATTTTTACCACATTTCTGGACTAATAAATGGCCATATTAAACGGTTAGTTCACCTAGAAATTAAAATTCTGTCGTTAATTAATCACTCATCTTGTCATCCCAAACCCATAAGAAAACCCCCTTTGTTCATCTTCGTGATACATATTAAGATATTTTTGATTGCATCAGAGAGCCATCCTACCCTCCTTAGACAGCAATACAACTGAATCATCCAGATCCAGAAACGTTGGTAGATATTAGATGCATTTAGATGGATACCTAACATTTTTGCAGGTTTATTTTCACTTGTTTTTTCATTTAGATTTTAACATCACTAGATATAGTTAGAATACTTTACTTAACATAATAAAATGAAATGCAAGCTATCACTTATATTTTTTGTTATAAGCCAGGACAATGATTTTGTCGCTAGCAAATTCTCCAAATATTCACTATGTGTCCCTTGATGTAAATAAACTCTGGGAAGAATAAATAACGGCGGATTTAATTATTGCGCGAACTACAGTATTCCTCTGAGACAGAAACTAGTGTCTAAACTGCTTTAGCGACAGTGCAACGCCTCACAGCGAGATGAAAAGGAGCCAAATGGAGACGTTAATGAGCACACACTGTAAGATGATGCTGATTTTCTCTTACAGCAGCTGAAGATGCAGTCAAAACAGTTCTGATTTATGGATGGCTCCCAGTACTGCCGTAATGGAGCACTTTCTGTCTTTTCACGTTAAGCGTGATAGTATATCAGCGGGGTCTGTTATGACCTAGTTGTCAGTTACGTAACCGACCTCGCTGATATATTATTGCTATGAGTTTCATCTTTCATATGTTTCAGATCTAGCAGTTATCTTTAAATCCCACGAATGAAACATATAGTCACAATGTTTTAACAACACGAGCAACCTTGCTACTTCAGACATTACTCATCCATAATTTTAAATCTCTTCTGTAGACACATTTACATAGTCAAAAACAGCCATCAAGCTACCGGAATCCAGGTACTGTGCAAAAAAATCCTTTGATCTCCAGACTGACGTGCTGGAAGTAACAGGCGAATGGGTTGGATTGGGATAGCTGCTGTCAGTGCTCGAGACAGGATTGTGCTGGTCAGCCTGATCCCTCATGGTCTGTTTGCCCCAGGGAGCGAAACAGTCACGGCTGAGAAGAGCGAGCCACAGCACAACAGTGGATTATTAGACACAGAGCAGAAAGAGCTGAAGGGGTTCAATGTCCGAAAGGCCTCGGTCCACAGAGGACAGAAATAGACACCAAACTACTGCAGTGATGCCTGGATCTTAGAGACAGAGAGAAATTGGAATCATAATGATGAAGATCAGAATGAAGAATTTTTAAGGGTGAAAATGATAAGAAAGTGGAAATGCTGTAAACTATCTGAATATATCTTCATGAGAATCATGATAATTTTTCAATGATTGTAAAAAAAACATCTATTTTCCAGAAACTCTGAGGATTATTATGAGAAATGATTATGATGAAGATATTTCATTGATGAGGATAATGGAGATCAGGATGATGGTGATGATGATGATGCTGCTTAATATGATGATGAAAATGATAAGAATTAAGATATCAGATGTTGATTTTGATGATAATCATCATCATCAGAATAAAAGTATTTCAGTGATGATGATGATGATGATAAAGATCAGGCATTTCAAAAATTATAATGATGAGGATGATGATGTTGCAATGATGAAGATGACCAGAAAGAAGATATTTCAACAATCATGATAATGTTGATAAGAACATTTTTAACAATAATGAAGATAACGAGAGATAATTCAACAATGATGTTGAAAAAACTATAACAATCGTGGTGATGATGATGATGATGATGATTAAGTTCAGAATGAAGACATTTTTAACATGATAATGTACAAGGACAAAAATGTTTCAATGATGAAGGTGATCAGAAAGAAGATATTTCAACAATCAAGATGATGATGATATTTAATGACAAATATGATGATGATGAAGATCAGAATGAAGCCACTTTTTAAAAAATATAATGAATGAGGATGAAGATGTTTCAATGATGAAGATTATCAAAGAAAATGTTTCAATAATGATGATCATTATCCTATAACAATGGCAATTGTGATGATGATAATGATGATGATGATGATCACAAATAAGATATTTCAACAATGGTGGCAGTTCAGAATGATCAGAATGAAGATATTTCAAAGATGATGAAGAGTTTGGTCATTCCAATCATAATGATGAATATGACAGAAATAATCATGGACACATTTCAGACTGAGTGTGATCATTTTCAGCTCCAAGATCCTTACAACATTGGTGATGATGATGATGATGACAGATTTTCCACAAAACAATACTGAGAAAAATCGCACCCACACCCTTAGAATTAAACAAGTTTGAGTTTGTGGACTTGAGTGTGGGTTCTTAACAGTCACAGAAGTAATTGAAGTAGCTTTAAGTTTAGCACAAGCGTGAGCTCCAGATGACATCCAGCAGTGTGTGGGAGTGAGGAAAAGAGTGCTGTGTCACAAACTTTCAAACACAATCAGAGGTCGCCATTAATTGAGGCAGCAGGCTATTAGTTACAGTGGCACTGTAAGTAGTGAAATTACTTTTGAACTTCTGAAGTATACATTGACTGCTCTAATCGCTGGAGAGTCACTGGTAATTTCCACAGAAATTGCCGCTGATAACCATGAAATACTTGGTAGGGAAGCTGTGTATCAAAATATTCAGTATTTCAGAGCTTGACAGGAAATTGGACTGCACTCTGGGATACGGGTTACTCACAAATTCAATTTTCTGGTCGTTAAAAAGCAATTCCAAAAAAAAAAACAATAAATGAAAAAAATAAAAAGGGCAACAGTCATCAAAAACTCTGGGATAATTGTTATTCACTGAAGCTTTAAGAATGCGATTGAATGTTTAACTGACGAGTCGTTGCCATGGTGCCATTCATGTTAAGAAAGAACCAATCCTCACTCTCACGGTGCCAGAGGAATGGCGTGGGGATTGATTCATTGCTATTTGGATCGACATTATTTACACTGCTGAATGCTGCCAATAGCCAGAGTTCACCTCCAAAACAGATCGGCTCTATAGAACATTTAGTGCTGGATTGTGACAGCCACAGGATTGTATCGTTTGCAGTAAAGAATGTTTTCCATGCATTTTTATGGGTAAAGAAGCCATCACAATGCCTCTGCTGTGATTGACAGGAAGGTTTGTGGTTAAGCGGTTCTGATTGATGTGCGACGCTTGAGTTTTCAAACACCTCGTGGCCCAAACTTTGACATGCAGTCAATGCAGGCGAAAAATAACACTTGAAACAAATATAAAGCTTGTTAAAGGAATGTTACGGTTTAAATACAAGTTAAAAAGAGAGTCAGAAATATCGTTCAATCCCTTTAGTCGTTCCAAACCTGCAGAACTCTCTTCTGAGGAAAACAGATACTTTGAGAATGCGTATTTTTGTCCATATTAAAAATTGTGACATTAACTTGTGCATTTCTGAGTAGAATTATTGACACATTTTGAGAAGTCAGCATAAAAGATAGCTTTAATTATGATTTTAAAGCAATGTCATATACGTTGTAGGCTAGTTTCACATCTTAGAACAAATTAATTCCTTTTTTTCTCTCTATGTTTCTAAATTTATTACAAAGGTTAAAGACTGATTGCAAAAGTCAACCAATTTAATGGCTTAATTAGCTATGTACACTGTGCTAAATTCATTTCAAGATTTGAAGCGCTAAGCTGGTTTTCATGTTTCACTTTATGCGCTCTGCAAATCAAGAGTAGGTCAAGTCTTTAAACATCCTTCAGCTTATGCTCTGAAGAAAAAGAAATGGGAATTAATGTCTTGTTATATTTATACGTGAACTCTAAGTTCATCACATTTGCTCCGTTGTACTCTCTAAAGTGAGAGGGATTAAATTTTATTCTTGTTCTGCTCTGTACTTACAGCACAGTGCTTCCATAACATTTTTTTCTTTCACTCCTCATTAGTATCTCAGTCAAAACAGCAGAAAACCATCAAGATCCGTTTATGGATCGGCTATACCGCTGATTCGAGAAGCAATGCATGATGGGACATTAATATTCAAGCCAGCGTCAGGTCTGAGCCAATGTTCAGGGTCACTGATCTGTGACATCATAATCCAACAAAATCTTCTTCCAACGTAACGCAATGGTGTACACAGCAGGATGTTTAAAGCCAATCAGAGTTATTGAATATTCTGAGAGCCGACAGTAGTATCCAGTCGGCTTTGATGAAATTAGTTCGGTAAAACACATACATTGCAAGGTCACGCATTTGCGATCTTAGAATATTAACCAAGGTCTCCAGCGGAGGAAAGGCTTACATAAAGTTAATTAAACTTTCATAGCAATCATTTATATTTTACAGAGCTGGTTGTAAGATCTGCTGCCGCAATTACCGAGGGTGGTTGATACTGCTGAATGAGAAGAGGGTTGAGTGTTTGTTTAAAAATTTTACTCTAAACATAGTGGCCTGACAGCTGACTGCTGTGCTGGGTCTTCTGTACACATCTGCTTTCCCTGTGTCTGGGTCAGTTATATAAGATTTTAAAGAAAAATATCACATTCTATAAAAAAAGAAGAATTTTAAACAGTCAAGATTTTATAAAATATCAATGTTAATTTTCATTTTAACATAAAAAAGCAGTGTGCTGTAACCATACAGTATTTAAAAAAAGCTGTTTTAAAAATATTTTATGTGAGGCTTAAGTATGTCAGTATGTCAGGGTATTTTGTAATAAATTAGGAAATAATTCATAAATCTCAATGCTACACCACGAGATCTTGCAATCGAAACTAACCTTACTTTATAACAAAAACTCAAACACCAATTGACAAATGTTGTTCAAACACTTAGTTGTGTCAAAAAAAAAAGTATATAAGTATATAAGCGCATATATGAAACCTATATGCAGTACATATGCATATATATGATAATATATATAATATATATGCTGCATACATGCGTATATATGCCACATACAGTATAGGCAAAACTGAGGTGCATATATGTGCCATATAGGTCTCCTGTATTGCTTCTTTTAATTTTATTAATTTAAAATTAAAAGAAAAAGTCGTAGCCTAGTGGATAGGGAGTTGGACTTATAACCCAATGGTTGGGGGTTCAAGTCCCAGGTCTGGCAGGGATTGTAGGTGATGGAAATGAATAACCAGCTCCCTCTCCACCTTCAATACCATGACTGAGGTGAGACCCTTGAGCGCTTGGATGGGTTAAAAATAATTTGTATATATTTTAATAATTTAGATAAACATATATGTGCATATATGCACACATATATACATGCATATATGTACCTATATAGGTATATATACATGTGTACATATATACGTGCATACATGTACACATATATGTAGGCATATATATGCATATATGTACATATAATATAGGAAAACTGCCAATTTTATACATGTCACATATATTAAAAACCTATATCAAAACCTATATTAAATCATATGTTTATATAGGTTTTTTCCATGTGGGAGCCCAGGTCAGTACACAAATCAAAATGATTATTGTCTGTCAATATTAAGCCAGAAATATACTATTCAAAATTTAAACACGAATCTTGCATATTCTAAATGTGCCTCAGTGAATGAATGGCAAAAATGTGTATATTTTGACGAAAACTATTGTTATGTCATTATACAGAAACAGAAATTTAAAGGTCTTCACAGGAACCCGCCAATATAAAAGTTCAGTTTAACTTGAAGAAACTGTAAAAGAAATACATTACATACTGTAATGTAGTACTATAGCTAGAAAAACAGCTGCTAATAAAATTATTTAAATATTATTTATTAAGGAATATTTACCAGAACAATTATTTACCAGAATTTATGGTCATAAACCTAATAATAATAAATCTACCTTGCCCTCTCCTTGGGCCTGCTCTTCTCCCTGGGCCCCTTACTCTTCCTAATGTAGACATTACAACACAGTCTCACGACCAATTCGTACATATTCGTACAAGGTGCAAAATTTGTGCCAATTCGTACTAATTTGTACGACCTCACTCGTACGATTTTGTACGATTTGTCGAAAACCATGTGATGGGTAGGTTTAGGGGCGGGGTTAGGTTTAGGCCATTCGTACAAATTCATACGAATTGGCATCTCGTAAAATACGTACGAATTGCCGTGAGATCAGGTTGGACATTACAGTGTTTGTCTTTTTGTGTTTCGGTTTCCAAAAACATCCCTCCTCAAAGTCCTCCTTTTACTGTATAAGTGTAAATGTAATAGCAAAAAAATAACCCCTGCCACTAAGTCTATGCCAGACTGGAATCAGCTGTGGTTGGCCCAATTTACCAAACATGCATCAATGTGTCAATTATTCAATTGTTTGTTTATTATCAGCTGAAATATCTATTTTTGATATTGATATTGTTTTTGAACTGGGGCATGTTCCATAAACCAAGATTAGAGTATAAACCAGGCTTATTTCAGTTTGTCTGACTTATTTCCAGTTAATTTTTATTAAAATAAGTCAGACGAACTGCCATAAACCTGGCTTATTTGGTAAACTTGTTTTATGGAACAGGCCCCTGATATCATTGTTGAAGCAGATGTTTTTATACTGTATCTAAGGTATGGAATATTGTTTTTGCTATTGTGGGATGTTGTGTGTTAACATTCGTAAATACTACAAAAACAATCCATAATTTTGTTGGGAGGTATAGCTTGTCTGTTAAGAAAATGTAAGCATTGTGGAATTTTTTTCACTGACTGCATATTGGGAGAAAACCACGTGAAATGTGTTCATGGTATGGCCACAAAAGACCGATGCTGAACTGTGTTTAAAGTTTTGAAAATGTGACAACTGGTTGGACAAAAGCTTGTTAGCGACTGGAAAAAAATGTAAATGGAATCCATTAAATTAATTTAAAAAAAGAAAAATTCAAAATTAATTCATTAATTGTTAAATATTCTGTTTCATGATTTCAATTCATTATTGAACTGATTATTAATTAATTTTAGTTTGAAAAATGTGATTTCCAGATTTCTACTGGACCCTTGAAACTCTAATCAGTGTTTATTGGGCACACGGCAGAGAGAGTAAGTTTTATTCACGGACCTCATTATACAGTGAGCCGTTTTTCCCGCCTGCTGCATCACCATTACTGTAATTAATGGTGTAGCAGATTCCTCTGTCACCCATCTCCCCTGCTCTAGCCTAAGCCTGGCGTCTCTTAAGAGCCCGTGCTGCTTATTCATCTGCTCCACCATCAGCCGGGGTTGGAGGGTGGTGGGAGAAAAAAAAAAGAAAAAAATCAGCTCAGACCTGCAGCTAATTTCAATGGGGTTGATATATTTCTACAACTTGCAGCCTGGCACTTTAATAAGGGATGGCTATAATCAAAAGACAGGAGAGGAAAAAAAAAAGCAGGAGGAAATTTTCCCTTTCCTCTTTTCTGAATTGTTCCCTGTCACTGCAACAGTGGAATGGCCACCAGCCATCATTTTGAGGACAATTACGAAGAATGTATGGCAAACGCCGCCCGCTCGCCCACTACAGCGACACGCTGGTGACAAAAAGGCTGTTTACCGACGCGAGTGCCATTTTCTGCCGGGTAAACATGATTTTACCGAGCCGGCTGTACTGGACGAGCATGCAATAGAAGCTTGATGTAGTGCTCGCCTTTGTGGGAGAAGGTGATGAAGTCTGGCCCCATTCTTCAAGTGCTAATATCCTTTTCTTTGCTTTTTGAAAAACAAACGATAGTGAGGGTCGCAGTCGGTACAGGCCATTTTGCCACTCAATCTCAATGTTTATATTTTACTACTTCCCTTATGTCTTCCATCGCGCCCTCTTTTTTCTATCTTTTATGGTTTATTGACACTACTCCTGCCCTGAAACAATAAACACGTCAACTGAGGGGGAAATCGATAGAGGGGGCCCAACACAGAACAAGAACTATATAACCAGGAAGGATCGAATGAAGGGCGGTTCTGTGACACACGCACACACTCCTCTTAAACATGGATGACTGGTTTTAAGGGTTGGGAAATCTGTGTGAGTCGTCAAAGTCATGGTTTATTTATTTCTCTCCCCCTCTCTCTCCTCTCTTTTCCTCCCTTGCCTTTATTTCCTTTTTGGTCCTCTAACTCACCTCTTTTAGTATTGACAAATTCCTCCAAAATGGCCTTTTGTGACAGTCACATGCATCCAGAACCTTTAAGATATTTCCAACTGATCATGCAGCCTATTAAATCTGACATTGCGCATGGCAGCCACTATGAGGCTTGTGTGACGTTGCCAGGTTTTGTCACGATTGGCCGACAGCATTCACAAACTCTGTTTTTCTGCGGTCATGCGATTACAAGGTCACCCGTCCGAGTTAATTCCAATTCCACAGCTCCGAGTCGAACAAATGCAAGACCTGTGATGGCAGGAAACACAAAGCAATACAAAGCTACAGTTGCACACGCTTTTGTACAATAGCATTGACTGATAGAGAACGAAAAGTTCCTCCCTCAAAGCAGCAGCCGCCCTCGCAAATATTTCTCAACCACTAAAATGTTTCACGCGGAAATCCTTGACTAAAACGGGCATTGTGGGTAGGGGCCAGCGGTGTTATTATAACCATAAACAAACGGGTATCGATCTCATCTAGAGGATAGGCAGAAGTCAGCAACTTTATCAACAGCACCGAGAACAGGAGAGAGGGAGGGAGTATCAGTGCACGAGAAAAATTAAATTGCATTTTGATGATGGATGCACCTGCCTCTGAATAACAAACACTAACAACAGCAGGCCAGGAAGAGAGCGGAAAACAACAAAAGCACAATGGCTGGAAAGAAAATGGAGTGATGGGAATGCTATAAATACAGGGATTCTTTAGACATGTAATGTAAACTTTAAAGCAAAGCATCTAAATCTATTTGTAACGGACACAAGTAACCAAGTTTTATAAATAAAACTAAAAGTTTAAATAGTATCTAAAAGTTTGGGTTAGAAATCTCAAGGCTGCAAGTATTTCATAAAAATTACAGTAAAACAGTAATAGTAATATTACAATTTAAAATAGGCACTTTGTATTTTAAAATGTAATTTATTTCGGTGATGGCAAAGCTGAATATTCAGTGTTGCATGATCCTTCAGACATAATTCAGCATTTGCTGCTCAAGAAATATTGAAATAATGCTGTGCTGCTTAATATTTTTTTGTGGAAACGGTGATTCCTTTTTTGCTGCACAACTGTTTGATGAACAGAAAGTTCAAAAGAGCAGCATTTGTATAAATCTTTTATTATGGTGAGGTTTAATGTTAAAACATTTTTATATGCATGATTTAAATTAGTATGTAGGCTACATTATTTTATTTTAGGCAAGTCGTGATGATTTGAAAAGGCATCAGCTTTTCTGCCACTGCTTGGTCGTTGCTAACGTAATAGGTTATTTAACAAACAAAAATGTTCCAAACATTTTTCTAAATTGACTTAAAAGAAAAACGAAACGAAAAATAATAATTTTGCCATTACACACAAATCAAAACTATTTTAATCGCCGAAACGCTAGTTAGACTGTTCAGAGCGGCAATATTTCATTTAGGTGTTTACATGTCTGAATATTTTGATTCAAATCGGCCTCCTATGTTAATACAATTATGCTTGCTGCGATTATGAGTATTAATGCATTATTATAATCAAAGTATTGCGTTTACATAAGGTAAAGTTTAATCGCAATACTGCCATAATCTCATAATAATAGCATTAAAAGGGTCTATGTAAATGCACTCACTGCCATTGCCATAGACTAAGGGTTGTATACATTTGCAAATGCTTTTATATGTTCTAGGTCACATAATTGGTGTGACAATATTGTGTCAATTAACCTATTTGATCAATTCTAAATTAATGGCAATGTTCTTAAGTGTTGGTGCGATACTTTGTAGTGAGCAATTTAAAACAATTGCCTCCAGGAGTCGCCAACGGACATAAAGCAAATACGCACAAGAAATACACGTACGTCAGACATGAACTTGACGTGAACCAACATTCTCACGTTCATTTCATTGTTTGTAAATCCCAACGTGAGTGTGAAATCAGGCGTATGCACAGTTTTTGTGCGTGCGCAGCGTTGATACATGAGGCCCCAGATGTAGAGAGAGAGGTGAAGTAGATAGAACAGAAGTTTATTGTAGCATGAACTCTAACATAACTTTAACTCAGGATCGGGGCAGGTACAAAGCCTATCCTCCTTACAGGGTTTATTCCATATGAGCAGACGATCTCCTGATCGTTATCTCTGTCTTCGGCCCCTCAAAACACAGGTAAGCAAACAGGTTAGTAATCAGGCATGGGTTGTCATACGAACCAGTGGATCCCAGGATCAGAGGACTGAGGTGCAGGGAAGCATTTTTAGAGGTAAGTTGAGTAACTAGGCGATCCTTCAGTTAATGATGAGGAGTAGTACCAGAGGAAAGAAAACCAGAGATAATAATTTAAAAAATAAAACTTACTGACCCCAAACTTTTAAAAAGGTAGTTTTATATATATATTAGGGGTGGGCATAGATTAATTTTTTTAGATTAAAATAGCTCATTTGAGATCTGTCAAAGGCATTCAGAATTTGTGTGCTACCTATTATATTTGAGATATCTGTGT
>JAUMHQ010000085.1:6355602-6365973 GCA_032361165.1 Enteromius paludinosus
ATTATAGAAGTATCGGATCGGGACTCGGTATCGGCAGATACTCAAAATCAAATGACTCGGACTCGAGGGAAAAAAAAACGGATCGGGACTTCCCTAATATAAACACATACTCAATAGAAATATCTAAAATCAGTCTAGAAATAGAAGAAGCAAGAAATAACTCCCAAAAATCTAGATTAAATCGGCCTCTATGGTGTTTAAAAATTATAATAACATTTAAACAAGTGTATTTATACACACATGCATGCATAATAATAATACAAATATTATAATAATAATAATAATAATAATACAAATATAATAATAATAATAATAATAATAATAATAATAATACAAATATTATTAGTATTATTACATATAAAATCCAGTTCAGTTTATAATTTTATACAAAAAAATAAAATGAAAAAAATACCTCAAATTAATCAGGCAAGAAATAACTACAAACAACTAAGATAAACTGGCTTTCATGGTATTTTAAAATTACAATATTATACAGCAGTATAAAAAATAAAAAGCAGTTCAGTTATTCAAAGGTTACAAAAAAATTAACAATTAACTCAAAATCTTAGTAGAATTTTAGCCTGCTTTATATATGCATACATTTATATGAAGTAATCCTGCCTGAGTCACAAAACCTGTTTGTGTGAAAACCCCCAGATTCACTCAAGAGCTGAAGTTCAACGGTTAAACAGACTCAGCAGAGCTAGTGAACACCCCGGAGAACCTCTCAACTCTAAAATGAGACCGTAACCTGGATAGCTCTGTTGACATGAGGTTACGCTAACATTACACCCAGAGACATGAAATGGTTGGGGGTGCTGCAGACCTAAAATTCATCATGAATCAGCGGACAGCCACGGCTTCATGTATCCGAGGGTGAAAAAGAAAGGGATGTGGTGGTGGCAGAAACTTGAAAAATAGTTCCTGACAAAAACTAATCCCTGACGAAAGTGGCGTTTCTGCACCGCGTGTTAGCAGCATGTTGCAGAGGTGTGAACATTTCCTGTGAATACATGTGCTTTGGCATATGCTCGGAAAGACAGTCTAGCCTGAAGACAGGCCTGGAATCCCAATGAAACTCACAGTCACGCCCACGACACATGCGTACACACACACACACACAACCGTGCCTAAAGGCTGCGAGACACCTGACATGTTTCATCTAGCGCCCTGTCACGTTCCTCTTGTACCAACTTACATCTGGAGAATAAAAATCACGCCGGGTGAGAAGGAGAGAACAGCCGGATTTCTGTGGTCTGTGTGCTTGAGAGAGACCAGAAAAAATAAGGAGAACAATACAAAGGTAAGAGAGGAAAAAATTCTGCAGGAATGCCATTGGCAGGGTGCAAATTATGCAGAAATTGGCTGATGAAAACTGTGTCATGTCGTTCCAAACCTGTACGACTGTTTTTCTTGAAAAACAAAACTAAAACTTTTGAATAACAAGCAGGTCATTTGTTTTGTTTTTTTCAGGGGCTCCCCACCTCTCTGGAACTGTGGAACAGCCAAATTGGATCTAAATTGAAAAGGTAAAATTAATGATTGGATCCATGGAGAGAGACCCATTATCTGCGTATAACAAATTTAAGGAAAATGGATGCAAAAACACAACAACATTATCTTAAAAGTTTTATAAAAGTGGCTTAAGCTTTATATTTCAAATTGATAAACATATTTTTTGTTATTTTTGCATTAATTTAATTATATTTATCAATTGTTAATTTAGTTCATGAACTTAAATTACATTAAAAATTAAAAATAATTAAAAACATATATTTTAAGCAATTTTTTTTTCCGTTTTAATGAGCTGGTTTGTAAGTTGAGTAAATACTAACATTTTCATTTCTGAACTATCCCTTTAAGACTTGTACCTTCTCATTCAGTTTTTTTGGTAATACGCAAATATTGTGAAACTAACCAGAGGTCTAAGAGCGGATATTTTTGTTCCATGGATCTGACCAAATTGAGGATGCTACAGCGCTAGGAAATCCATTACAACCCAATTATACCAGGCAGTTTTGGGCCGGGTCTAGCCTGCTCTCTCTGAAAGGGCTCTGTTTAATCCACAAAGAGAGGCTAATGGGAAATGTGGAAATAGAATCCACACTTCAGTAAGTTTGAGGGGGATTTGGCAGGATTAATGAACTGCCAGGTTTACTGTCAACATGCGGGAGAGAGCAATCCTTTACAAGGCACAGGAATACTGCATCAGTCCATCAGCCCACACACAGAACAGACTCGCACATCCAGCGCAAGAGCTGATAGGCTCTCCTTGTGGTCTAAGTGTAGACAGCGTAACAATAACGCCAACCCTCCCTACATCATCAAATACATGCTACATTTAAACCAGAGATAGCTTTTTACATTTGGCTAAAGGGATACACACATTTCTCTCTGTCTTTGTGTCTGTGTCTCTCATGCTCAAAAGACTCAAAAGAGATCCCGGCGCCGCAGCCAACCAATGCAGCCGCACAAAACATTCAATACATCTGCTTGATTGAATGCAGCCAGTGTGTCTCAAATCTGTGCAGCTGTGATATGCTAACTTTCATTGTCGTGATTTCACACTTCAGTTGTCAAATGAGCAAAGGCAATGTTCATTATACAGATTTATGTATTATATATATACACACACACACACACACTGTATATATGACACACACACACACACACACACATACACACATGCATGTTGGTTTTTGTGATTTACGGGCACTCTCCATATGTGTAATGGTTTTTATACTGTACAAACTGTATGTGGTATTGTCCTACACTGACCCTACACCTACTGTAAACCTACCCCTTACAAGAAACTGTGTGCATTTTTAGATTTCCAAAAAAAAAAACACCACCATTTAGTATGTTTTTTAAGCTTTTTGAATTACGGGGACCTTGAAAATGTCCTACATATTGTAATACCTATGTCATACCCATGTCATTATACAAATTTGTGTCCTCATAAACCTCATAAACCACATAAATGTGTGCGTGTCATATATATATATATATATACATTTTAATGCCAAGATATGCTGAAGTCTAAAAATGAAATGCATGCATTACATAAATATTCCCTGTTTGAAAATCCAGCTAAAACCAGCTTAGGATGGGGAGTTTGTGGCTAAGGCAAGCATCACTATTATTATTTCTCATACTTAGATTTGGGGGTCTGCTCTAAATCCCTCGTGTGCTACAGGCATAAATGATACCTCAAATTGTGTGGCTTGTTGAGGGGAGGTGTGCTATTACTATCTGAATTCTGTTCCTAAATTTTGCCTGGTGGGTGATAAAACATGTAAAAAACAAAAAAATAAAATAAAATAAATCCCACATACTTGAAGGATGGACCAGAGCCATATCTAGAGAGCAGAGAGTCATAGAGACTTGGACATCAGCTTTTTTACTTGGCTTAATAAACAACCCTAAACATCAAATTAAACATTTAATATCTTAGTTATCACCAAGAAAAAAAGCACAACAAAGCTGAAGTTATCACACAGAATATTAACTACCCAGAACACACTAGTAACCCTAGTTTAGATGATCTTTTTACCAGCTGGACACTAGTTCATGGACCTCCAAAATAATCTTTACCACTTTAAACTCAATTTATTGCTTGTTTACTTGATACTTGGTTTAGCATGTAAAATCAATACTAGATATTACTAGTACAATACTAATGTCAATATTAGATTGCACTAGATAATTTAGTTTCCTTGAATTTAGTGGTTACTATGTGATCTCTGGAGTCAGAATGGATGTTCCCTGCCTCACAGATTAGGCCTAAGGATGAAAACGATGGATGGATAGAGTCTGGTGGGCGGATACAATTGATAAATGAGCTGGCGAGAAGAAGGAAGTTCATATTTCCTGCAACTCTCCAATCAGAACCTCTCCAACTGACTTTCTCTGACCTTCCCTCTCCATGCTCATCTTAGGAATCACTAATATAAGATTCACTAGCAACCACTTGAGAAATACATAAAAAGGGCTTTCATTTTCCTTATGTCTCCAAGACAAGCTACTATAAAGATACAAAGTCCTTTGATTTGCTAAAAGGCACTTTTTTGACTATATTTAGATCCTTTGATTTGCTAAAGTTGGCGAATATATATCTATATTCTCAATACAGAGGAACACAAAAACCATAGCAGAAATCAAAATGAATACTGAATACAGACAAATTAAACACTATAATTGGCAAAAAAAAAAAAAAAAGTAATAAATAAATAAATATTTACTGAAATTTAGCTGATATAGCTGTATGAAAAAATAGACACTGAGGTTTTTAAAGTACTACTATACAAATATCAGTACAAATATCAAACGTTACTCATTTATTCATTTTCAACCAATAAATAAAAGTGTTCATACATTGTCCCTCTGTTTCTCCAAGACCAGTTCCAAAACTGACTAATACAGTATAATAATAGAACAATAAAATGAACTTGTGTTTGGTGAAAAAGCCAAGAGGAGAGCTGCAAAAACAAGAGATCTGAGCTGATCAAACAAGGCATCAATTGTGCAAAGTGTTGGGATAATCACTGCACAGTTCACTTGTTGAAAGGCAATAAACTGATATGTCTGAGAAGGTATTACGCTGCTATTTTCATTCAAGGTGCCAAAGGAGCACCAGACAGAACAATAGCAGAAGACAGATGGGTATTTCTTTCTATTGTGCTACAGTGATCTAAAACACGAGGAGATTGTAGGTTTTATAACTCACCGAAATGATCTCTTTATACATATATATTAGCGAGGATATGAGAGAAAATGATCTCTGCCCCAAGCTCAGAAAACAGAGCTCATAGAGGTCTCGCTTATTGATTTTCCCACAATCCCGACTGTCATATTTCTCTCTTATTGTCAGATTTTATGTTCGAGACCCCAACAGTGGTCTAATAGCGCTGCAACTCAGGACTAGCTCTCTGCCGTGCACAAGAAAGGTGATGTGTATGCGTATACGTGCGGCACATTAGACTTCCCATTCTTTGCCTTTTCAGCGGATAGAAAGCAGCCCTTGGGGGATGGCCGAGAGAGAATGGACTCTCTCTCTCTCTTTCCGTCTTTCTCTTCTGTCTTGGCAGGGTCAGCCCTGTCTCAGCTTGCCCAGGAAAATTGAGTTTGATGCTGATTGGGCCTTGCTGAGAGGATCTTTTTGTTCCCTTGCTACAAGGCAAGAAGGACGAGCCGGGAACTCTGCAGCTCAAGCCCAGAGCACAGAACTAAATCAAAGAACTCAGCAGTCAATAACGCTGCTTAAAGCATAACCAATGACAGGGTGCGAGGAACAGGCAGAGCTGAAATGATAGCAGAAAACAAAATAAACGAATATTCATGCAGGCTACATGTGACTCTAAAATGACATTAATGCTTTTGGCAGATGTTTTTATCCAATGTGAATTACAAATTGGCATGTGTTCCCTGGCAATAAAGATGGTGACCTAAGAAATATCATCAAATGATAATTTAACATTGTTTAATAAACAAGATTCAAATATCACCTGTCATATCCTAAACAACACCACCTATGAAGGCTTCAGCAAAGCATTAAGCTGAGCTCATTAATATTAGTCAGCACAATAGCTACCACGAAACTTATATAGAAATATAAGTTCCTTTCTATATAAGTAGGTTCATATAAGTACTTAATTACAGTCAAACCTCAAACACATACATACTGCTAATGCCTGTGCATTATTGGCAAAACTCAGATTGATGCAGTCATTACAAGAGAGAACCGAGTCCTCTTTCCAATGCAAACGTGAGTGTGTGGGGGGAGTGATGGAAAGATAAAAAGTCGAGGCCTTTAATCTTGATAAAAGATAATGAACTCTGCCCAAAGATAAAGAGAAAACGAGAGCTCTCAATCCGTAGGAGGATGCAATGACTGAACGCGTGGGGTTGACAGAGAGGAAGAAGATCTCAGAGATAGAACATTGCAATGTGAGACGGGATGCAGATATCCACGGCAACAGCATCCAAGCTCACAAGATGTGATGTCATGAACATCCCGATGCCCTTACCTACCAGCCCCAGGGGCCCCGAGGGCGATCGCTCCCTCTTATCGGCTCAGATCGCTAACTGACACTTTACCCATCTCCCAAAAAAACGAATAAAGAATGGACAAGATGAAATATGAGCGCTTTCAGCATCGCTTAGGACTGCAGAATAAGTCAATTAGTCATGGCAGCCAACAGTCAAGAAGAGATTCTACATGACAGCCTTAACGAGGACCTCAAAGAACCAGCATTCGACAGCTCGTTAAATTAATCCACTGGGTGTAAGAGAGAGAGCGAGGGAGCCAACGAAAAAGATGGATGCATAAAACGCAAAAATCATCCCACACTTGATATATTAAATGCTGTCACAAATATTTTGCTACATACTGGTACATAGCAGATGATGCCGACAGGAAGCATGAGTGACAAGGATAAATTATTAATGATGCATCAATGATATGAACCTTGGCGTCAGGGTATCTGGCTTTAGCACGTGATGTTAAAACCCGCTCTGAGCGAGATTTCAGAGGAAACGCACACCCATAGAACAATGACCTTAGAGAGGATGATGCTGGACAGCTTTGTTTTGACAGGCGGATTTGAGCTGCCCTGCTTTAGGCTGCGGGCAGAGTGAATGTGTACCTCTGTACGGCTGTGTGTGTGTGGGGGCGCACATACTGTATGAGCATGCATGCATCTCCAGCACAGATGTGCCGGACCCTTGGTATATGCCTGACCTTCACACAGCTGAAGCTCAACGCCGATGCCCTTTGGGACTGTTTGATGAGAAGATGAGAAAAAAACAAGGGATGAAATGGACGACAGAAGGCCTTTCCATCAATCTCCCTCCAGAGCACTGGACCCGGACTATCTCTCCTGGCCCAGGCAGCCCTGCCTGACGACCCTTAAATCCCTCCCTCTGCCTCAGACCCATTCATGTTTCATCATGCCCACAGGCATAGAACTCCCTCTCTCTCGCATCTTCCCATCCACCCGTCACTTTCATCTCCTTCTGCCAGCTACTGGCCAAATTTACATCTTCTGGTGCTGCAAACACCCACCTGCGACACACAGGGACAAATTCTAGACCACACACACATTAGCGGTGGCACTAATTTATCTGCATTTTTTCAGTGGCATGACAATACTTCAGTTCTTTTCTCAAAAGTTAATATTTTCTAGTATCAATATACGTTTTTAGCGGGAAAATGCACAAATTGATGAAAAATCAGCTTTGCCAACATGGGAATAAATTAGATTTAAAATGTGTTAATGTTACATTATTGTAATAATATATAACATTATAATAATATTTTGTATCAAATAAATGCAGACTTGGTTAGCATTAGAGACTTAAATCATTTTAAATGTTACTGGCTCCAAACATGACTAGCTGGTGTGCATCCTGTTGTGACAGTCACAGCATGATCATACAGTACATGCATGCCCTTGATTATTGACATCTTATGCAGTCATATCAGCTGAAAGCAGAATCAGCTAGAAAAAGCCACAAGTTATGTACTACATCTACCAGAATGGCTATATTTGGAATAGCATACCAGCATATGACTCTTACTATTTCTGTGCAAAGCAAACTCAGATGACCTACTGCATTTGGCAAAATGAGCAGTACACAACAGAGCACACTATAAGAAACAACTATATCCCACAGTGCAGTGCAGTCACCTGGACCAGAAGTAATTAGTCACAATCATCAAACTGTGATTTAAATAAAATGCAATAAAAATGCAAAGTAACCATACAGTATATATTTTAGCATTTAGAGGCTGGATAAATTGGATTGCGGGTGGTTAGTAAATAAAACAGCTCTGAGATCGCATGCAAAAAAAAAAACAAAAAAAAAACGGTTTAGCCAATTCACCCCAGAGAGGCAGAAACAGGAATTGGCCGGTCTTAAGATAGAAAACCAAAATTGACTGACCTACTTTAGGATTTTTTTTTAAAACATCACCTTAATTGCTCACTGAAATGCAATTATCACCTTCACATCCAATTACTGTGCTCACATCAACAACATGGATCTTAACACACCTTACAGATCTGTGCACCAGACATTGTGTCTTTACAGACACTGTGTACTAGAGATATCTTCAAGATTTAGAGTTTATGGAGAATAAAGTCAAGACAGAAAGATCTCTCATCTTTTGATTCAATCATTCACACATCTACATACCCGACTTAAACTGTAAGCCATGCTGAGAAAAAAAATATAGCTTGTCTAACTCTTTATACATTCAAGTTAGTAAACTTGACATTGCAACTTTATTTTCAGCGTCTGAACATTTTCTTTTTACACAAAAACCACATCAATATGTGTGTGACAGCAAATATCTTGAGAGTCTTTCATAATGCAGTTCTCTGAAGAAAAATGCATCTTTCATACTGCGCTACTAAAGCGCATCAGATTACATAATGTATACTGACTATACACACTGTGTAAAACCAGGGAGCCAAAGGTACATTTGAGGCATTTGTGGCACTATGCACACTGGCTTTCAAAAAGTGCTTAAGCTTCACATATAAGAGGGTTGTGAATGTAAACTGTGTGAACTGCGTGTTTTCTCCTAAATTGCATTCTACTGTATATACATACAAACCAATACAACAATACTGAAACATATGGCAACAATTGCGTCTTCATGTTGCATCAGAGAACCACTGCAAGACAATTTTCTTAAGAGCAGCAATGGATTGTAGATAATATCAAACCAAAACAAATGCACAGATGGCTATTTTGAAAATCCACAGAAAATAATATACCATCTGACCACCTTTGACTCACTAATCCTAATCTCGCATACAATTTGGGATCCTCCTCGATGTTTCCTACTTACAAGTCTGGATTCTAAATTATAATGAGCTTTTTTTAGCGTGTGTACAACAAATTGAAATGGCGGATCCACATAAGGTGTGTAATTCACGTGTTATCTATAACTGTCTTCAGGTAAACAGCAAACAATGGCAGATGCGCTTTTTTCTGTTGTACCAGATGGCGAGAATAGGTACGCTTGCAACAATTTTACACAATATATACAAGTCATAAATGATATCTGAGAAATAATTAATTCGCATAACGCAAACTACAAAGGGTGTCATTAGCTTAACCTTAATCAACCATAGGTTAAGACCGCATAACCTTCTTTCATAAGGCCATGATTCTTACAAGGTTGCATTTTTATATAAAAATATATATATATATTATATCTTGTGCATACACAGAGCTGACATTACCCTAACTAAGAACTGTTCAAAGTAAATCCTACTTTTTTCTGCCAGTAATTACAACAGCACTGTGACATTCATGTGTGCTCATCTCGTAAATACGATCATTCTGATGTTCCTTGAAGGCAGCATTAGAGCAGAGGAGCTCAGTCAAGTTTCCCTGCAGAGATTAGCTCCAACTCTAATCAAATACACCTGAACCGGCTAATCAAGCTCTTTGAGTGCGGCTGGAAATTAAAGTCAGGTGTGATGGAGCGGATTTGGAATTCTGCAGGAAATATCCCAAAGAGCAAGGACTAAGCGAGCAGGAGAAAAAAGACAAAGGATGAAAAAGAGTCCTTCTGCACAAGCCACTGCAATATGGGTTTGAACTAGGAACACACACACACACACTTTCAAGCTGCGTGATGAAGATGGTACAGCAGCACTGCTGGAGATAAATCTAATTTATTTATGTGTCTGTTATTGCCTTGGGATTTTGCGAAAAAAGAAAGTGAAAAGTCAGGAAGGGCAGGTAAGGGGTATGGATAATGGAACATTTCAAAGGAAAGGCAGAACGAGAGACAAAGGAAAAGGGAGAGAAACACAACCAAGGACCAGAAAAACATCTGCTTATGAAGAGCACTCAAACCAAAATGCAAGTGTTACTTATTCAGTATTCCTCTAAAGATAAGCAAAGTTTGCGAATGGTATGAAATTGTTGAAGGTTATCACCCTTCCAGCCACAAGAGAGCCAATCAGATCTCCAAGACCTAAGGTCAGTTACAAAATTTCTTTTTCTGACAGGTAGAGAGCTCCCAAAACCCACAGCGGCATCTTTAGGGGAAAAGAGTCTTGACCAAAGGTTCAGCTACAGACAGATGAAAAAGCAAACAGTCAAATGGCTAACCAACCGTGTCTATTATTAACGAATATGAATAATTATTCATGTCTGCAATATAGCAATAATTATATGCACAAAAGTTTGTTTGTACACTCAGATAAAGAAAAATAACTTCTTCTTTTTTCTCGAAAGAAAAAAAATCAAATATCAGATGTTGACTATGAACTTCTTAAAGGGATAGTTCACCCAAAAATGAAAAATTGATGTTTATTTACTTACCCCCAGGGCATCCAAGATGTAGGT
>JAUMHQ010000085.1:6405806-6417839 GCA_032361165.1 Enteromius paludinosus
TTAAAACAATAAAAGGCTTGAACTACTTCAGTTGTGTGTAATGAATCTAAAATATATGAAAGTCTAATGTTTACCAGAAAATAATGAACTTTATCACAATATGCTAATTTTTTTAAAAGGACCTGTATATACTACGGGGCCGTTGAGTGCTTGAATCTGATTGGCTGACGAACATTCTAGATGTGCAATTATTTTCAAAGAACATTATTACAAAATTCTTACAACAGCAAATCTCCAAAGCCCACAAAATTAAAAAGGACTGGCAATGCAATGATATGACAGAAGAACAGAAGTAGGACACATTCAATTGCTGAACGTCTCAAAGTTCAGGAAGCTCATAAGGAATGCCATTATATTATGTATCACTTTCATTAATACTTTGAAAAGTTGACAGCTATGAGAAATAATGGGTTACGCATTCACCCGCACACAAACTTTTTATTGTCTTTCAGGGTGAATACTGTATGTGGTCCATGTAGTCTTTCTTGAAGCCTCTTTGTTCTGCCTGTAGGGTATAAGGCACAGCTTACTTTTTTAACAGAAGATCTTGCTTTGAAGTCAGGAAAGGATGATCCCTTTCCAGCTTTTGTGATTTCCTGGGTCCACCTTTTTTGCATTTCTGCTGGAACCTGAAAGCAAATAACCATCAATGTCCTTCATCAGCAGAGCTTTTTGGATAAAGTAATGCTACCAGTGCTCAATTGCTGGCACTGTCTGACATTTGGCTCTCTAGTTAAGGAGCACAGTAAAAGCTCTTAACACCTAACCTCAAACAATGGCATATACAATACCTCATTTGTGTAAACCACACTGCAGCAGCTCAGAAATTACAAAATCTTACCTTCAGAGGTTTGCCCCGAAAGAGGTCTATGATACCTGAAGAGGGTTCATATTCACCTTTTTAGCTGATGAGGGACTGTAAAGTGCATGCAAAAAAAGTGAAAACCTAGAGTGCAGAGACCAGAACACCATAAGCAAGACTCTAAATGCAAAGCATAAAAAAAACAAAGAAAAAGGACCAATTTAAAATGAAATACAAAAAAAAAAAAAATCATAACAAGTCCCAAATATCTTACAGTATACTGCATCTTCTCTTGCAAATAGGAATATTCCCAAATGCAAACCATTTTAAAGCATTAAAATTTTAATATCACTTTTTAGAACTCATGGTAATGTGTTTGAAAAACATTTAAATGGTCTTTAAAACATGCAATATAGGCTCCTTGAAGTTTTGCATACTATTTTTAATCAAAAACAACATTAAAATAAATATAAAAGCATTGAAATATTTTTGACCGCACAATAAAGACACTAAAATAACCCCATATGTGAAAACTGCTTTTTGATATATTGTAATAAAATATATTATAATTAATATAATTATTACAATATCTGTGTGATAAAGCTGAGACTATTTTTCTGACCTTCCAATTACCCTGTAACTCTTTACATTCAGTTCAAATCCAGTTCATTGAAATTGCTATTTAGCACCTTCATCATACACAAGCATTTTTCATGCAAAACTCAGGATTCCTCTTGTGAATATTACATTAGCATCCACTCTGACAACCTCTATGAAGCGTAACAAAATTGCAGTTTCGTTTGACTGTCAGATGTTTCATTATTTCTGTCCATTTATGAGGACAGACTGATCTCCATAGTGATGGGGCTTGATATTTTCTTCTTTTTTATTCACACTTGCATTAGCACTATACATGTTGCAACTATTTCTCTTCATGGAATGTATTTCCACTGGCATAATGATGCTGACCGGAATGAATGCAACTGGGTGCAGAAATTTAACATTTAAGTGACTCGGATGGAAGTTTTGATACTAAGTTTATAGTTGATATTAAGTTTACTCCAAACCAAAACATCCAAAGGAAAATGAGAAAAGTGTTAAAATGTTTATTTAGTCTGTATTTATTTAGAATGTGTCTAATCAGTGAACAGCACGTCAGAAGCATCTGACTTCAGGAACATCTGCTTAACTTATGTTTTATGTTTAAAAATATTGGGTTGGTTTCCGCATATAGTACTAAATGAAACAACCAGCTTGGGTTTTAATAACTTAGACATTCGCACACGCGCATTCTTGGACAGTTAAAACACTGCAAAATTACAGTAAGTGTCTAGTGCTTGTTTTTAATTGAAACTTGGAATGGAAGTACTACGTTAGCTGTGTGTTACTTAAAGATATGGCCAGATCTGTAGTAACATCTGTTTTGCCTCATTGTGGAAAAAAAATCTTCTTGCTTTTGAGACTGTTTTGAAGATAAAGGCTTTAAGATTTGTACTTGGATGCATATCCTTTCTGATGCAATAGAGACCAGTTTCATTTAAAAATGCAACAAAGTACTGTCGGGTGGCACCAACTATACATTATTTAGCAATAGCATGCTACTGTACTGAATCACACTCTAAGGAGCAAAGCCCAGAGCCCATAGATAAAAGGGAACATCATCATTAAAGTGTGTGCACTGAACCAGACAGATATATGCAATATTCCCATATAGATATATTGATATGTTCATGAGCTTTGACTGATAAAACCTAGATTAGACCTCAAACACTGTTCTACAGTATCTAACTATAGGCTGACTGACAGTAGGAAAGAGGATTTCAATATAGGTTCACAGCAAGGTCAATCTCTTCACCCACACTTGATTTAAGTGGCCTGCGAAACTGACAGGTGCTTTGTACAGTTTCTACCTGCTAGCTACATGTAATATTTATTAGACAAAATGCATTATATAAATATATATATATACATATAAATGCTAATAAAGCAGAGTAACACAATTTACTCTTCTCCCGTGACTTACATCTTTCACGATTTAGAGTATCTTAACACACCATATATGCAAGCTTTAACGTATTTGACGTATTCAGTCTTGTTTACATTTTTGATGTCACATGGAATTTTTTAATGGTCTTTTTACTACTTTTCTGGATCGGGGGTCATTTCTGTTGTATTGATGTCTATGGAGGGACAGATGGCTCTCTGATATTATCAAAAATATCTTAATTTGTGTTCCAAAGATGAACGAAGGTCTTATGGGTTTGGAATGACATGAGGGTGAGTAATTAATGACAGAAGATTTATTTTTTGGGTGAACTAACACTTAAAAACACAAGTTTTATTTATGAAATGTAGTAAAGTAAAAAGTATGACATTATGCTTCGGAATGCAGCGACTAGCAACCATTTCAATCAATATCCGGTTTAAAATTGAAATATTACTTTCAAACTGAAGTAAAAACAGAGGCAATGGACATACAGTACTTCAATAATTATTTTGTGTACAAAACATGCTATTTATTTGATTTGTTTCTCACTCATTATCACTGGGCAGAACAGCCATTACTGTGGGTGGGCCTGTACCACCCTCACTCTTATGTGGACCATGGTAAATTAACACCACTTCAAAATCTGATATTCAAGCCAACACTCGCAGTAAAAATTGGCCTCTTGAGTTAGTTGTCACCTGTGGATAACTTAAGTGCTGTAATCAGTCAAAGTAAATGCAAAATCTGTTGACTGCAGTGATGCGTCTTGCTGGGCAATATGAATGCCTGTTTGAAGAACAAGGCCTTTGACGTTCACGAAAGCCTTTAGAGTGCATCCATACGCATTTTCTTATAACAATGTTAGAGGCATGCATAATGCAAATGCAATTGAAGTAAATCATGCCCATTGCACATCTTACGTATGGAGAGGTGGCGCACACATGCGCTCACTAACATAAACACGCACACACAAACACCACAATATAATAACATCATCATTTCAAACCAATATCTTGCTGTTGCAACGCAATAGATTAATAAAAGACAATACGAGCTTAAACTAAATAAGGGGGCCCGAGAGACTGAAATCGCACAGGTAAACAAGGGACAGATAGATTACATTCTCTCAAAGTAAAATGAGTTGTGTTCTTCTCTCGGCCTGCCTCTCTCCTCGCCTGCATCCCTTCGTTTATACATTTCCATCTATCTCTTGTGATTCAGTCGCTTACCCTCTTGCTTTCCTTTCTGTCTCTCCCTCTCTTTATCTTGATTATACTGCAACAAAGACAGTAAAGTCAAGAATATACTCTGTGTTATTTCGGTCCTTCACGGTTGATCCTTATCAGATTGTACAAGGAAAAAGTAAATTAATTGACTAGTTAACTACTCTAACGGCTTTACCAGTGTAAAAGGAAATCAAATTATTGAAATGTTAATTGTTGTGCCCTATGATTTTTTGTGATGTGGAAAACTCGAATGGGCTCAAAGAAACCGGACACAATATTTCCCTGCGGTTTGGCCTCTCATTTACACAAAATACCCAGTTTTTATCACAGAAAACAATTATTTCGACAAACTCCAGCCAAAGTGGAGATTTCAGAAAATGCCGTTTTCGTGTTGTAGTGTGGACTGTGAAAACTGAGACTTTCGAAAACGATGACGCATTTTAGTCATATGATGCAGTCATGTGACCAGTTGGCGGATGGCGTTGTGCAGCAGTTGTTTTGTTTTCTCTCAATTTTGACAGCCCTATTAAAGATTAATGTCAGTTTGTAAATGCTCCAGATAGCTTTTCTTCAAAGAATACATAATGTAAGTAAATAAACGGCAGGTGGAAATGACGCAGATCGAATCGTCCTACGTTTCACGCATGCGCTGTACAGGAACGTAAGCGTTTTCAGTTTTTTCAGAGTGGATGATCAAGTCTTTGGAAACGATTGAAAACGACATCTATTAATTTTATTTTATAGGGCCTTGTTAATAAGTAGCTGTTAAATTGTGTATCATGACTTTAATAGAAAAAAATAAAATAAAAAATAAAAAAATAAGTGCTAATAGTCCACCTTGTTGGCAGTGGTTATTTACACTAATGTGTGATTGAGCTAGTCAAAATGAAAAAAAAAAGACAGCAAACTGCTATTAGCTCCAGTGGTGCAGATGGTGAAATGTATGTTGTACTCGTTTTGATCCGGGTTTGAGTCCACCATTTGGCCAAATTTTGTTCTCCTTGCTAAATCACACCAAAAAGCATTCGTTTCAATAAAAATGAAGGAAATCATCAAAAAGTTGAAAATTAAGCAGGGCTGGGTGATATATATCGAACGATATAATATGTGCATCTTGTAAGTAAAGCCGGTTTTTTGATTAGCGGTAAATCTCCGTCAGCTGTTTTTAAATGCAGCGCCAGCGTATGAACAGAGCCGTAGATCACCGCCAAGCTACGCGCTGAGTTTCGCGGGTGATTCAATAGCGCAGCTTCTCAGTGAACTACGGCTCTGTGTATAAGCTGGCGTTCCTTTTGAAAACAGCTGACGGAGATTTACCGCTAATCAAAGAACCGGTTTTACTGACAAGATGCACATAATATATCTTTCGATATACATCGCCCAGCCCTAAAATTAAGTATTGTGTAGGCTTAGGGTAAGTGTCTGAAGGGCTTTATTGTCCCAGTTAGGTGGCATCCCTTTAATAATTTGAACTTTATAACTTAAATTAGAAAATTTACAATCAGTGAGTTATTTTTGCATACTATTTTATAACGTACTACAATACTGAGGTGCAGATAATTGCCACTATTTGCAATAAGAAGAAAATAATGCTATTTTAACAGCGATTTATGCACTTTTTTTTACTTAGTGTAAATACAGTAGCCTCTACTTCTACTTACACTTGGATTGAAATTCCAAATGGAAATGGATTTCATAGGTCCAAATAATTGTACATTTTTAATTATACAAAAAAAAAAAAAAAAAAAAAACGTAAAAATTGTTACATTAAAAATAAGGATTACATTTTATTTTGTTTGTATTTATTTACTTATTGGCAGAAAATGCCATTAAGAAACAGCATGAAAGGCAACCTTAAAAAACACAATGCACTGCAGAAAACAAACCCAAAGAAACACTGTCCATCTGGAGAATCAGATTTGGCCCTCAGCGTATGTCAACAAAATGAGATCGGAGCAGAACTGGGCTGAAGAGGTGTGGCATTGAGCAGAGACTGAGTCGTAAACTGCAAATGAACCGCCGCCGCTCATGGGCACCAGAATCACAGACTGTCAGAGTCTGTCACAGCCTTCCCAACACATACTGCTGTGTCGCTGTCATTCCGCTACGGGGATATGTCAAGCCTTATCACAGAAACATAGGAAGGGCTATGACATGAGTGTCAATGTTGTGGCAGCGCAAATGCACTTAAGTCAACATATGATAGCGATACGATTGTTGGAACTTTATAAGTGCATTCAGTATAGGTGATTTGTGGCGTACTCTTATTCATTTTTACCAGAAAAGATTAAAGATTTGTGCATCATGAAATATACATCATGGGAAAGAATCACTGTTTATAAAACCCATATTTTTACATTAGAAAAACAAGGGCTGCAGCCGTGCAGACAATGCATTTTGTCATTCCAAAGAGTCTTTTCAAGTGGATGTGTTTTTACCTTAGGCTGATTTAAGATGTATTTTCTAGGTGTTTCCAACAAATATTTTATGGAAAATGTAATACTGTAAATTCTCACTGGATGAGCAGTTTTACAATAACCAACATGCTTACACGTTATTATACAAGTCTACATCAGTGTGCAAAGCTGTTATGTACTTTGTTTAGCAACCGTAAAAAGAGGCTAATTAACAATACTACTCATCGGAAGCAATTTTCCATTTTGCTTCATGCCACACAACTTTCCTTAACGATGGCAAATTTACTGATTTAGTTGTCTGTAATTTCTGGTTAAAGTACAATATATATATATATATGTATATACACGTATATACGTATATACATATAGAAAGAGATATATACAGTACATAACATAAAAATATGTATACTGTATGTATAGGATACAAATCACAACAGGAAACATTTCAGCCCATAAAAATGGACAGTATTCAACCAAATTTATAATGAGCATTATGGTTATAGCCACTTCAAGCCCTCTTCTCCCACAAGGATCTCATCCTTATGCTCTTGAGCAATAAAATCTACTCCTAGCAAGAGATTTGTGAAGAAATAACACCTTTTCCTGAAATAACACAGGAAAAGCATGAGGAAAGAGAAAAAAAAAAAACTTTCTCTTTATTCACACCTGCGGCGAGCGACGCGGGTCAGAGATGCATATTTTTATTCATGAGTGCACACATGCAGCTTCACATAACAGCTGACTCAAGCTCACTCCAAGAGAAACTGAGTCCAGCTCACTCCAAGAGAATGTTCATTTCAGCCAAAAAATTCACATATATTTACAAAAATTATATATATATTTTTTTTATTTTTAGATTCTACCAAATAAATCTTAAGTATTGTAAAACTATTTAAGACAACTACAAATTTGTTGTTGAAAATATTTTCAATCAGTAACACACACAATATATGTATTTATATGATTTTAATTTTATTAGTGCTGTCAAACAATTAAAACGCATTCAAAATTATTTTCATATATAAATTCAACATACAGATGAATATATTTTGAAGAAATTTGCATGTGTAAATATATATATATATATTCATGCATGTATTTTTATTTATGTATTAATAATAAATATATACATTACAAACTAATATATAAGAAAAACAAATATATCTGGCATATTAGGAACTAAATTTGAGGCAATTCTCTCTAACAAGGGTTTACATAGTTTAAAACATTCGCATTTGTAGTATTTGTGACTCAAAGTGCAAAAGCAGTAGTTGCTTTTTTACATTGTAACTTTTGTACAATTCTCCCTTAGACTGACCCTTTTAAGATTTTTGTTTTGTTTTCTGTGGCTTGGTTGAATGGGTTTTACCAATATAGACTGCCAAGCTGCCACCCTGTAACTGTTTTATCTTCACTGAATTTTTTTAGTGCCCCTTTGTTCAAATTTTTTTCACCACATCGGTGTGAGCTTAAATAGACAAGGTTGGTGTGAGGCAAAGAGCCCCACAACTGTTCACCATACCTCACTCCAACATCTCTTAGTCACAGCACACACAAAGGTAATAAGACTCCAGAGAATAACTCATAGGGACCATTTTATCACTGTCGATTGGTCTCTGTCCTCATGTACTTACGCACACTCATTCCCAAAAACCAATAGATCTGCCTCTTCGGTTGCCGCTGACCTCCATCGACTGCTTTTATGACTGTGCATACATGTCTGCCAGTGTACTCAAGGGATTTTGTGCAAATCTTTCAGGGGGTTTCCACTATATAAGCAGATTCTTATAAGCAGGAAAAAGAGAGTGAGACGGATTATCTGTATTATAGAAAAAGCTCCTCAGAGGCATAATCCTAGAAACCCTAACATTTGATTGTTTCCCCCAGGTGCCACCCCAAAACTTTAAACTAGAATGAACCATATCCCACATCAACAGCACATTTAGTAAAACCAAATGGAAGTTCCTAGGGTTATACCGGAGCTGAAAGCAGTGTAAATTACCAGTGGTAGCTTGAGGTCAGATTTGTGTCAGCAGTGTTGCCTTGGTGGGTTCAGGGCAGTAGAGAGGATTAGGAGAGTGACACAGAATGTGTCAGATTAATAGAACAAACTTTAATTTGTAATTTAAACTATACATAACTTAAAGGAATTGTTCATTACCCCATAATTTACTCACCCCCAAGTCATCCTAGATGCTCCATCGCACATCTCTGTCATAAAACTAACCTATATGCCTCCGTGGGTTTACATGTCTTCTGAAGCAAATCGATGGGTTTTTGTAAAATAAAATAAAAATATAAAAAAATGTTAATGGTATCTCAGAGGTAGTCGGGTTCTGGCTTCTTGGCGTATGATGTAAGCTGCATTCAGCGTAAGCTCAGAAGAGAATTGATGAATGAGGATAGAACAATACTGAAGCTGGCAACGAATTAAAAGTGAAGTGTAAAAACGCAACTTACATCATACATGGAGTCAGAGGAACTTAACTCTTTCACAAACGCGCATACAGCCATGTCAAAATATATGATATTTTATGGAGCTTCAAAATAAGCACCATCATCCACCAGCATTACCACTCTTGTAAGAGTAAACTTTAAAAAAAACTCAGACTGTGTTTGTCTGAAAGAAGAAAGTCAAATACACCTAGAATGGCTTGGGGGCACAGTAAGTCAATTATGGAGTAATTTAAATTTTTTGGTGAACTATTCCTTTAAACTCAAAACAGAAAGGCATGATGAAATGACAGTACACTTCTGTGTGATGCATTTATGCATATTGCATCATTAAAAAAGAAAAAAATGCCTGCTTATGCCACTTACTGTTTGAAGTTAAAGTTTGAATGTTGCATTTAAATTCTTTAAAATACAAATCAATGTTATCACTATATTTTGCTCATAAATATGAGAAAACATCCCCCCACTCTATCATGTGGGTGTAAGAAAAGCCCATTATAAATAAAATGCATTTTTATTATTATTATTATCCCACCCACAAAGTATGGAAATATCTGTGAATCTGTCTTAGTGTTAGAGTCTGTGTTTAGTTCCTCCTGTGTTTTGATCCCATGTGTCCGCCCTTGCACATATTTGGTCCTGTGTTTCCTGTTCTAGTTTAGTTAATAGCGTAACCTGTGCCAGCTGGGTTCCCCATGTGCCTTTAGTTCTGTCCACGTTAGTATGTGTATTTAAGCGTCTGTGTTTCAACCCTCAGTGTCAGTCCTTAAGTGTCAAACCTCATGTTTCATGTATCCTGTCTTGAATCCTCAAAGTAAAGTTCTGTTATTCTCAAGATCTGTGCCTTGTGTGCTACCTGAGCCAGAGCAAGCGTGACACCGAAGCTGCTACTTCGTTATTATTATTATAAAGAACGAGTGGCAGTAAAACCGGAGGAGAGAAAACAAAGAGGTGTGATTAAGGCATTACGAGCGCCTCTACATTTCACCCTAAAGACTTTTGATAGTAGCTTTCTCAGTGGGCAGTAAAAAGGTGAATTACAGCCATATTACGATTTGGGCCTTCATTACAATAATGGCCCAATCAGAGGACAAGTCATTGACTAATTGGGTTTAATGTTCTCTTCATTCCCACATCATTTAAAAATGCAAGCATCTTACAATTTTCCTCTGCATTGCATTAAGGGTCATTGTGTCACCCTCATTCCAAGGGACAATTTAAAATTCAAATCAAGCTAATATGGAAAAGGTATGGTTTTAATCATAATGAGAGCCTGAGAGCATGTAGATTTTAAAATTATCTGTTATCATTTTTAAAGGCACAGTGTCATTTCTGTGGGGCACTAGTGGCATCAAACAGAACTGCAATAAGTGAAAAACTAAATCATCATCATCATCATCATCATCATCAACAATGAATTATTCATAATCACATGCAAGTATAAATCAAACCCTAAACATATAGCAAGTACAAGTTAATTAATGTTACTCAGTAATAACACTGAAACAACAGTTTTGAAATGACACAGCATACATGTTTTAATTTTTTTTTAAATAACTATGAGTTTTGTTAATGCAATTTTGTTTTTAAATATAACCGGAAAAGTGAACCTTTTCAGGCTCACTTAAATTATATTGTGAAAAACGATGCCATGACAAAGCTGCAAACTTTTTGGCATTATCAACATAAGCCCTTATTTGACCTTTGGCAACTAATCACTTGGAACACAATACTGATATATTTCCTATAATTTCAACCTTTCTCTATAATAAGCTTGGCTCATTTTTATAGAGCCAGTAAGCATAGATGCAGGACCGCCCGAGACGACAAAACGTAATATGCCAATAGAAATGGAGTCAGATCAAATCTTCCCTCTGTATGAGTCGTCCATACATTTGACTTCCAAATACATATTTAAAGCTTTCCTTCCTTATGGAACCTCATTACCACCCCCTCCTGCCAGCCTTAATAACACTGTTAAACAATGAGTGAGATGGTAATGGAGACCGGGGCAGGCTGGGTAATACTTTGGGTAAATTCCCTCCGTATGGCTTCAAGCTAGATTGAGTTTAATCCCTTGTGGGTATATACATACATATACTTTTTGCTGATTCTCAGTGCGCAGTGTATGATCAGCATGGACACTGAATCAGAAATGAGGGAAAGCACTCACATTACATTGGTTTTTATTCAGAATCTCAGAGGGGCTAGTTATGCCGTCTTGATCCAGGATGCTTAGAGTCAGGGATTTTCTCAGCAAATCTGATGGAGTGAATTGTAATACATTATTCGCTAAGAAGGTACAATTCACAATGCATGCATATCTGAAACAAAGCATATTATACCTGACCTCTGTTTGCCAGTCAGGTAGATCTTGTGGGAGGCCTCAGCACCTTTATAACCCCCTGCCCTCACTTGGAAAGGTTAGAGAGAGCAAAAACTTGGTATTTTACTGAGAAAGAGATATGAGACTTCTTTATCAGATAAATTCAACCACATTGCATAGTTTCCCCATGGTAGCTTCAACAAATTAAAGTCATGGTCTAAGGAAAGCATTCCAGTTTCTCTGTGACAGTCAGATAAACTACCCAGGGAAAGAATTACACTGAATCCTCAGAGATCTGTTGCATTCTGCTCTTCCCAAATCGCATGTGATTGTGTCCTGCTTTTCTGCACAAAACCCATCTAAGAACAGGGTAGTGTAGACAAAATACTGCAGATAAACAGTGTGAGAATTGCCAGATGGAATATCTGCCATTGTCTTCTGTTTGGTTTCAAGTTAACATGAAATAGTGTCTGCGTTTTTCTTGTGCACTAAAAAAGAAAAAAAAAACACTTGCACTGGTATATTAACTCTGAACAATAGTATGCACAATGTTAAAAAGACAAAGGTTTGTCATCAAGATAACAAAATACTAATGCTGTCAAACAATTAATCATTATTAATAGTTTTTGTTTACATAATATGGAGATGAGGCATATTGATGATATTGAATAATATTGATGATTTTGGCATACAGCTCATGAAAACCCCAAATTCCTATCTCAAAAAATTGCATATAATGAATAGGCTATTAACCTAATCATCTGAATCAACTAATTAACTCTAAACACCTGCAAAAGATTCCTGAGGCATTTAAAAACTCC
>JAUMHQ010000085.1:6473262-6484126 GCA_032361165.1 Enteromius paludinosus
TCCGCGTTCGAGTCTATCCGTCACGCTACAAGGGGACTCGTTCAGATCATTCATCTCTCGTCTAGTCTCCGTGACATATCCAGCTTCATATCTATGGGTTTTTTATAGACGTAGGTTTGTTCAGTAGCTCATGGAGTATAGAAATGTACAGTACTTGAGAGGCAAGGAGCTTTGGTTCTAATCTCATGTAATTCCGGTTCGGCAAAACAGTTCAAATCTGTGTGAAAGGAAGTTGAAATGGCACAGTTGCGTCAACAAAAGCATATTTTCAACATGATAGAGCTTTAACCTTTAGCAACAGTCCACAGACATTTCAATTCTGAACCGCTTTAATACATACATATAATCATGTGATAAAAACGTACCAGGGTTCAAGTATTACCAGTGCGTAACCTATGTTTTAGTGCCACTCAGTGGACATTTGTCTTTCAAACTGCAGCAAAATGTGCAGTAAGGTACGTAAATACGGTGTTGCATAAAAAGTGCACAGAGGAACATATTTTTATGAGACCAGCTTGTAATAAAAAGTTGGCATGCTTTTTAGCGAAACTCGCTCATATAACTTATGCAAAAATACTGCTATAGGCACATTTTCATATTTTTCATGAGTCTGTATTGGAAAAAAACTCATTTGAAAAGTGGCCGTAATATAGTTCCCTGACAGCTGTTGCTATGTGACAACTCTTTTCAGTCATTGCTTATGTAATTAGCATTTTAAGAGCTAGTTTACAAGCTTGATTCCATAGGTTTCAATAAATTTGCATTTACTGACAGACGCATTATATCTCATGAGCCTCAATCAACCCTTGGACTTTCACAAACAAATGAACCCCTTCACATGGGAAAAAGCCCTCCTCACCTCCTTTTCTCCTCCGTCACTTTCTCATTTCCTCTCATTCATTCTATCCTGATGTTTTTTTTTTACTGAGCAACCAAGATTGTCAATCTCTCCTGGCTCAATCTGACTCGGAACGCTTTGGCACAAACCTCTCATTCGTCATTGCAGAAGTGTTTTGTTTCTTTCCTTTTTTTTTCGCTTCTCAGTTCTTTCATTCTTTCTTTTCCACACTGCTTGAGGGCAACCTTATGCACCCAATACTATACTACTAGGAACTAATACAAAAACTATTTCTGCCCAGCATGACAGCCAGAGGTTGAAAGGTGGAAAGGTGTTTGGAGTCAACGAAATATAACCCAGAGTTGCAAGGGGTGAGATTGAAAAGTGTGACCCTGGTGGGCTACACCGGCTAGCGCTGGAGTTTCGTACAGAGATGGGCATGTATGAGCACGGAACAAAGAGCGACGGCGGCGTTAGACAAAAGTGAAAAGCAAATCACTGAGGAATTTAAAACCAGTCACATTGTACAAGACACAAAAGTTCACATGGAGAGAAGACCAAGGCGGTTTGAGGGTCAGTGAATATTTAGAGCTCAATCCAGACATCAGTGGATGTTTCTGTAGCCGTGCTTTGATGTATCAGAAATGTGATTTACTTTATAAGAATTGTTGAATCATTACATCGGCGAGAATTCATTATGACTAAACTCCAGTCTTAGTCTAAGACATGATCAAAGAAACTTTTACAGATCAGTGAGCTGTTATCATCAACTTTGACACTGAGAAAATGCAGTATGTATCTAAAACTTTACAAACAAATTACAAAAAACACTTTTGAGTTGTTTGAGGAACAATTAAAATCTATGTTAAAGTTTAAAGTAATTAAAATTAAATTAATAAAGACATAATGAATCTTAAAAAAAATAAAATAAAACGAATACAACAATTTTAATAAATACAAAAACTGCTAAATAGGGGTGGGACAATAAATCGATATGCCGATTTATCGCGATATTTCCAGCTGTGATACGATATCGATACTCTGGCACAAAGTATGTAGATTTTTTTAAACATACAAAAGATCTGAATTCAGTAGACCCTTTAAAGTTACAACTCAATTCAGTTCGTTAATAAGCAAAAATTACAGCGTATTAAAGTTGTTCATATATTGACAAAATAATATGCAAGTGATGACGCTAACTCCTCCGTGTCCCGCAGAGTGCGCTTCAGCTTCTGTTGGATAGGCTAGCATTTGTAAACACAGCAAGCACATTTTTGGACCCCGCCCCTTACTGTCAAAACTTCCTGTGCATGATGAAATGACTCGCGCGTGTGTGTGTGTTTAGATCTGCACACACGCAAAAATTTCTTGTGCATGTGTAGAAGTGACTACCGCGTGTGTTTAGTTTTATATCGTTATCGTGGGCAAAATATCGTGCCAGTATCGTATCGCGATTCCCACCCCTGCTACTAAACATTATTAGACTTATGCGTAATGCAAAAATAAACTAATATACAGTATTTTAACCTAAATGTCATCTCTATTTGTATGGAGTAAACTTGCTCTGTGGTGCACCTGGTACAGCATTGCTATCACAATGTGGAATAAGTCTCGTGAAACATACTGCAGTTCAAACACAGAGCTCAAAGATGTAAAAAAAAAAACACAGTAAAACGGCATGGTTGCATCAGCAAATGCATTTTTACATCATTTCTTTTTTCTTTAATATCATCACAAAAATAACAGCTTCACCAAAAATAACTATCTTCAAAAATACCATAAATTGTAAATCACCACCATGTGTGTCTAGAATTTAAACTTTTTGATTCCGTAATATCCTGAGTTCTTTGAACATAACTTCATACAGGGCTGCACAGTTTCGTCTGAAATATTCACTGCTGGATCTGGATTGATGGAAACTCCGGAAAGAGTAGAAGAAAAGTGTGCTACCTTTTTGTTCAGTGTTATCTGCAGAACAGACTGCTGTTCCATAATTTAAATGAGAGCTTCCACTTAGTTGTAGAATACCAATGGCAAAAATAAAAAAACTAGTGCCTTTCGAAACTACATCTGAAGCAGAGAGCAGACTGAAGGACTTTATTAATGCTAAAAATTACAGACATAAAAGCTTAGTGCCAAAGACTTATTGGAAAAGACGAGGTGTTTTAGCTCAACTTAAAACCTTTCGTGTTTTAACAACTTGAAGCCCAGAAGTTATTTTACATTCCAAGTCAACAGTCTCCCTATTTTCCTATTTATGAATTCATTACAACTTTAGTACTGAACAACACCTGTATAACTTAAAAAACGAACGGTAGTTGGTATCTGAAAATACATTAACACGATAACCTTTTAATCACACCTTGTTTCAAATTACTTTCCAGTGAAGTTTGTGTTCAGAATTCTTCTCTTCTTCATTCTTCGTGTCTGTTTGTGGTCCTGGCGGAGCGCTTGGTAATTAGCTAATCTGCCTAGTTGTGATTACGTTTGCTGGAACAGAAAAAGTGGAGAGGCTGGGAGGGTAAGCTGACAGATTAGGGAAAAGTTGTGCACTGGAAAAAAAGTTACTTTTCCAGCCCGTGCTGGGATCACAACACTAGAAGATTAATTAAACTCGCCTGCCATCCCATCAGGTTAATTAGGGTTAAGGCATAATTAGGATACAATTAAAAAACTGGCACGCAATGAGGTCCCTCCATAATCTGGCAATATCTGAGCGTATGTGAGAGCACATTTGCATATTTTTGTGTGTGTTAGAGTCCTCATTGCATATGAATGACCCGACCTTGCCATTAGGTCCCTTAAGAGAGGGCTGCTTCAGCCTATAGAAGCTCGGAGAGACATTATTCCATTAAACAGGCCTGTGCAGCCCGGTCGCACAAGTTTTTTTCGTGATGCGGGAACGATTCTTACTCGACTTTCGTGAATCCACCACGAATTGACGCATCCAATGGAATCAGCGAATTTCGTTCGTGCTGGAGTTACGAAAATCACGAAATATTCGTGACCCTGACACGAATCAATAGATTTTATGCTTATTTCGTGATATTGTCACGACCTACCGTGCGACTGGGTTGGCCTGTGGGGTACGACTAACACTCTGACTTCCTTTTAGCAATAAAGCTCCATGGTAGCAATTTTGTCTGTGATTTAAAGTGAACATCACCTTCACATATGAGTGATGCTACCTTATGTGCTGTAAATATCTATATCAGACAAAGTTAGATAAAAGTGTGCTCTCAGGCCACAAACAAACAAACTAAACGTGTCCAGAGAAAATTACATCCAACCTTTGCTTAAAAGCTCTAAAAACTGAAAACAAAATAAAAAACAAAAAGAATAAAAGTACAGAAATTATAATTTTAAAAAAAGAAATCTGAGAGTTTACAAGAATTAAATCTCTTCACCTCTTTTCTCATTCTAACTTTTTTTTTTTTACTTTTCCTAAATAAATAATATTTTATTTACAATATAAAATTGTAGATAAAATAGATATGCTTGAAAATAAAATTAAAAATAATATATAATATAATGCAAAGACAATTAATAAAATACTATATACAATTCTCAAAATAAAATAAAAAAAAACGGGCACCAAAAAATCTGAAACATAATGACAATTTTTTTTTTATGATTTTTTTTTGTTTTTTTTTTAAGAAAATTAATTGCATGAGAAAGGTTTCCCACTACCCTTGCCATCATGCAAACATGACCATCAAATCCCCCTGCCGGACTGTAATATCCGAGCGCTGTGAAAAACAGTCGGGTTAGACTGACCTCTGCCTCAGCGGAGTCATATTTCAGCTGGGTTTTCAACCAACCTTCATAAAGCTCTTAGAGCCCAGGCGGAGAAAATCTTACTCTGGGCCATTAGAGCGCTGTAAAGCTGACGCGACTTACACATGTAGCGTTCTGACCTGACACAGCCCTCCCTCCAAACAAATTGCCCCCAATTTTGTGCCACCAAATGCGACCCTCGGATGTTCCCGTGACAAATTGGAATTGATTTGTGCCTTGGCTGGGACTTCAGGGGTCACGACCCACGGCTGCTAAAAAGCATTCCTGTCATTAACATTCCGGACGCCCACCTCAGTGCTACGGCAATGAGAATTTCAAGGCATGAATAAAATCAATCACTATTTTTCTTTTTCTTTCTTCCCCTTCACACCCTCCAGATAACCACACAAACAAACAGGAACACAAACACTTTCTATTTGGCCTCCTCTCTGCATTTCAACACATAGCGCAGGCATTTTAATGGAAAAACATTATTCCATATGTAAAACTCACTTGAGGAATGTAAAGTACGCACCCTGATAAACAGATGGTCAGCTCCGAGCTAAAAAATATGACGCTTTTTGAGAGATGTTTTTGCTGTGCTTTCCACTCAGCATATGTATAGGGGATGAGGTCATTTCTGTTATGCAGCATCTTTTGAACTCAGTAACTTTGAAAAGATGTCAGACTTTGAGAAATATGCTTTTACCAAACTCAGGCACTTATATTTTCGTAATTACAGCTTGCATTATTTACGTCAAGGCAATAAAATTAACAAGATGGACCTCATTAGTGTTAAAAATAAAGAGATAAAGTTAGTTACAGCTGAATGATTCATACTTAGTTTGATGTTTTGATACATTTATTAAACAAATTATGAATTTTCATATTATCATACCAGTTTTTGGAATCGAAGAAGGTGGGATGCCTTAAATGGCAACCAATATTCTATAAGAAAGTTTCCTTTTAATTGGAAATATTTTGATTAAAGAAGGGTTTGAAAATGTTGAAATTGTTGATAGTAAAAATAACTTTAACATTACTGAAACACTATTTAAACCGTTTAAATGTAATAAAATAACATTTAATTCAATTCAATTTAATTAAATAACCAATGAATCAGAAAATTACCAGTAAATCATTCTTATAAATAATAGTAAATACTGTATGTATTATTTAATTTAATTTAATTTAATTTATCTATATATTATTGTGCACAGAAATCAGACTATTCATTTCTGTATTAAAGTCTTTTTTGCACTTCACACATACTTGTAATGGACATGCAACAATAATGACTTAGCAACTGAAAATGAGAGAAACTAAAAAAATAAATGTGAGAAAAATAAAATAAATGATTATTTTTAATAATTTGGTAAAATGTAATAGCTATAAGACATGTTTCATGACAAAAAGCATGAATGAACATTAGAACGTGTGGCCAGAATAAGTCGATGCTAATGGCTCAATATGAAATTAGCCTCCCCGGCAGGACGTTTCTGCAGATGGCATGAATCTCAGTCCATCAGGTTCAGCTTCAGTGGATATCAATATCAGTCTGAGGCTGAAAGCAGCCATGTGCTCTGTGTTATTTACAGTGAGGGAGATCATATCAGTGATTGGAGAAATGGACTGAAGGAGAGCCACTGATTTCTGTTTAATCAGTGATTTTACAGCCCATTATCTCTGGCCAACTGAGATCGTGACTGGACATCTGCACAATGACTTGGGCGTTTTCTGTCCCCATATGATCACACATGTCATTGTAGATGTTAGGTTTGAATAAATATATATTTAAAAGAGTCAATTTTTTTTTTATCTGGTCTCATAAAAATATGTACCTCTGTGCACATTTGTATTACGTTGATATAGGTATGTGTTGCTATAAATTAACTGTTGCTAAAAAGTGCACCGAGTACGTTTATGCCAACACAGTCTCACGACCAATTCGTACATATTTGTACGAGGTGGAAAATTTGTGCTAATTCATACAAACTGATACAATTTTGTATGATTTGTCAAAACTCCAGTGACGGGTATGGTTAAGGGGCAGGGTTAGGTGTAGGTACAAATTCATACAAATTGGCAACTTCATAAGTGTGAGATCGTACGAATTAGCCACCTCGTCTCGTCCGTCATGTCGGAATTGCCGTGAGACTAGGCTGTTTATGCCATAAGACCAAGTTCCTTTTCAGGAACTCGAACTGCGTCCAAAAACGCTTTGGGAACGCCTCCAGCGTGACCACGCTCTGAAACTGCTATGCCAACATCCAATGAAGTGCTGAGACTTCGGGTGACGTCACCGACCAGGAACTATAAGAGCACGTGAGCCTCATTCTTTCAGCAAGCGCTCTCTATGCTTCTGTCGTTTACCTCTGCAGACTTTCTAGTTTAAAAATTAACTCACTATGTCTGGCAAGAGTTTTCAAAAGTGTATTACACTGTGTGGTCGTTATCTCACTCCCAAGGACATGCATCAGCTTTGTGTTGTGTGCTTGGGTGAAGAGCATGCGGCAGCCGCCCTCGAGGGAGGCGACTGCCCGCATTGTATGCAGCTTTCGCTGGCCACAATTCGCTCTTGCAGATCGCTGGTGCTGGTCCCGCTGCCACAGAGGCGGAGCGGGGCTTACACTCATGGGGCTCTCAAATTGATCTACTGGAGGGAATGGAGACGGGTGAACCCCTTTCTCCTTCCCGGCCAGGCAGATCTGTAGACCTCTCTCCGGGACGAGGAGCGCGGCTGATACCGGCTACTCCTTCCCAGAGAGATCGTCTCGCTTGCTCTTCTTCCTCCGAGGAGGTTGATGTAGTAAGTGTGGGAAGTCAGTCATTACCGCAGTCTCCAAGGTATGAGGAGCTGTTGGAAGTTGTTACATGAGCTGTAGAACGTCTAAGTTTAGACTGGCCAGAGGCACCGCCATCCGTTGTTACAACCAGTAGACTAGATGAGCGGTTTTTCAAGCCCTGTCCGCCTGTCTCTCGCCGAGCTCTGCCTTTTTTCCCCGACCTGCACACCGAGGTGTCTAGGTCGTGGTGTAAGCCCTATTCAGCGAGGCTGTATATTCCTTTTAGTGATTATTATGGGAATGTAGCGGGGGCTGATAAAATGGGTTATAAGAAGATGCAGGTAGCCGAACAGACGCTTGCGAGCCATCTGTCGGCTTCGGTGCCTTCTTCTCTAAAAACTCCTTGTCTCCCCACTAAGCCGCTCCGTATTACGTCAGCGCTAGTGGGGAAAGGTTACACGTCGGCTGGACAGGCTGGCGCGTGCCTGCAGACTCTGGCGGTGCTGCAGGCATATCAAGCCGATCTGCTCAGAAAGCTCAGTGGGCGGGAGCAGGTAGACCCAGAAGACATTATTGAGCTGGGTAGAACGGCTGATTTGGTGCTTAGAGCAACAAAAGAAACGGCTCGAGCAGTCGGCCGTTCTATGGGGGCTATGGTTGCTGCAGAAAGGCATTTGTGGTTATCGTTATCTGACGTTAAAGCACAGGAAAAAGTCGTACTTTTAGATGCCCCTGTTTCAGCTTCAGGATTGTTTGGCGATGTGGTTAATACTGTAGTTGAACAACACCAAGATGCACGAAAACACGCTGCGGCTTTAAGGAGTGTGCTTCCGCGCCGCACATTTACTCTCACAGGGCAGCCGCTGGGCAGTGCTGCTGCTCATCGGGCAAGCCAGAGAGCCAGTGTTGCTTCACGGGTACCCCCGCAAGCTCGGGGTACCATGGAGTGGCGCGATCTAAACCCCCCTGCTAACGTTAGAAAGGAGAAACCTAGGAAGGATCTTAAGGACGTTATTGTGGCCAGGAAAGCACAGAAAAAATCCTGACTTTTGTTTTAGAGGGAGCAAGCCCCTGAGAAGACAGACGGGTTGTGCCGCAGCGAATTACGGCTCTCGCTGCTCTTCTCGGCTCTCTTAATGCTCTGCAGCCACCTCTGGGATGCGTCTCAGAGCGGCTGCAATGCATGCATCTTCTGGTGACCCAGGGGAAGTGCAGCAGCTTCATCTCTTTCTGTCTAAGACCAGTCCCGAGGGACTGGTTCCCTTAGTGGAATATTTGGCGGTGTGGGTCAGCCTACCAAATATTTCTCTGTGGGTGTTAAACATTATAATGGAAGGTTACCGCATTAAGTTCAAACAGACACCTCCTCGGTTCAGTGGAGTTCAGCTCACTGTAGTAAAGAGTCCAGAACAGACGCTGGTGTTACAGAAGGAAGTAAAAACTTTATTAGACAAACGAGCCATCGAGGTGGTTCCGCTGTTGTCCAGGGACACAGGTTTTTACAGCTGATATTTCGTAGTTCCGAAAAAGGATGGAGGGCTGAGGCCCATATTAGATCTCAGGTGTCTGAACCACTCAGTCAGTCAGCTGAAGTTCAGGATGCTTACACTGAAACAAGTAGTGAATCAAATCAGGTCAAACGACTGGTTTATCACGATAGATCTCAAGGACGCGTATTTTCACGTGTCCATTCATCCATCACACAGGAAGTTCCTAAGATTTGCTTTTGGGGGCGAAGTTTATCAATTCCGTATCCTTCCCTTTGGTCTAGCACTCTCTCCCCGTACATTTACAAAGGTAGTGGATGCGGCCTTAGCCCCGTTGCCCCTTAGACATCGAGATGTCGTCCTAGCTCATATGATAAATTTGGGGTTAAGACTGAACACCACGAAAAGTGTGCTTTCTCCGGTTCAGAGGACCACTTATCTGGGTGTGGTGTAGGATTCGCTTACGATACGCTTACGATCAGCGTGATCCTACAAGCAGTCAGCAGGGTGCAGGAAAGCTGTTTGCTAACAGTGAAGTTTTTTCAAAGGCTTTTAGGTCTAATGGCAGCAGCATCAAATGTGATCCCGCTGGGCCTATTGCACATGAGACCACTACAGTGGTGGCGGAAGTCCAAGGGGTTCTCTCCGAGGGGAAACCCACTTCGCGTAATCAGATTCTCTCAACGCTGTGTGCGAACTCTGGTTATGTGGAGAAACATAGGGTTTCTCAAGCTAGGCCCGACTCTAGGAATGCCGTGTATCGACGAGTGGTCCTAACGACCGATGCTTCCCTCACTGGGTGGGGGGCGGTCATGAATGGTCACCCATCTTTCCTGGCACATAAACCGGCTAGAAATGTTGGCCGTCTTTCGGGCATTGAGGCACTTCCATTCGAGTCTAAGCGGCCGCCATGTGTTAGTCCGGTCCGACAACATGGCGGCAGTCGCTTATATCAATCACCAAGGAGGTCTGTGTTCGCGCCCCTTAAACAAGCTGGCGCGCCAGATTCTGGTTTGGTCTCAGGACAGGCTCCTTTCGTTGAAAGCAGTCTATGTCCCGGGGCACTTAAATGTGGGAGCAGATATCCTGTCGAGACAGGGGCTGAGGCCCGGGGAGTGGAGGTTGCATCAAGATGTCGTGCAGCGAATCTGGACAGTCTTCTACAGAGCCAAGGTGGACCTATATGCGACTCAGGAGAGTGCGCAATGTCCCCTCTGGTTCTCTCTAGCTCACTCAGTTCCATTGGGTCTGGACGCTATGGCACAGACATGGCCGAGGCTCCGTCTGTATGCTTTTCCCCCGATATCTCTGATCCCAGAAGTTCTGGAGAGAGTCCACCAAGATGCGGTCAGTTTACTGCTAGTGGCCCCGCGTTGGGAGATTCCGATCAGGAGAGACCTTCTGTCTCAAGTGGGGGGGTCGGTTTTCAACCCTCGCCTGGAGACATTGAAACTATGGGTGTGGCCTCTGAGGGGGCACATCTCATAGCTTCTGGTTTGTCAACCGAGGTTGTTCAGACTGTTCTACAGTCCAGAGCTCCCTCCACAAGGAAATTATATGCACTAAAGTGGAGACTCTTCACTTCATGGTGTAATAGTCATCGTCAGGATCCAGTTAACTGTCCGATTAGCGCTGTCCTGGAGTTCTTGCAGACTAGATTATCCACAGGATTAGCTCACTCCACACTTAAGGTGTCCGTGGAGGCGATTTCGGCTTTCCACTCCCTTAGTGGGGGTCGCTCAGTGGGCAGAGATCCGCTAGTGGTGCGTTTTCTTCGTGGAGTGTTGAGGCTGAGGCCTCTGGTACGCTCCCGAGTTCCGACTTGGGACCTGGCTTTGGTACTCAGGGCCCTCTCAAGCCCCGTTTGAACCATTAGAGCAAGTCTCTGACCGTCTCCTGACCTTTAAGACTGCGGTCTTACTGGCGCTGGCTTCATTAAAGAGAGTAGGGGACCTTCAGGCCCTGTCTGTGGCCTC
>JAUMHQ010000085.1:6510933-6525567 GCA_032361165.1 Enteromius paludinosus
GTCTATTAATATATAAAAGTTATAATTATCTCTTACTTTTCAGCGTGAGAAATACAAGGTGTGGCGTGAGAGCGTGTAAACTGGCTGAAATGCGTGTGTCTCACGGTGAATGCGTGAGACTTGAGAGCCCTGCTTAAAACACTAGTTGGTGCTCTAGTATAATCGGTCTGCCGAAACTCATCCAGTGAGAGACGTCCCGCGGTGCAAAAACACCAAAAAAACTTAAAGCGTTATTGTTTGTGTAATTAATTAATCTAAATTAACGCGTTAAAGTCCCGGCCCTAATTTGCACATAATTTGTTATTAAGTAGTTGGGGTTGTTGTACACCACCTGGAAAAAAAGTTGTAGAAGCACTTTTCTAGATTTATGGAGTATGCCATTAGAAAAGAGCAAATGGATGTGAAGTGAGCAATTGGGATGTGAACCGCTCTCAGTTCTGGTGCTCCATTACTATAATGTTACAGTAATATTAAAGTGCTACTCCATGACGCTGTGTGATTAATACCACGCTGTTAAATCCTGGTTGGTAGCCAAGATTCGGCGATTCCCCATTGATGGCCATATTGCTGTCGTTGGGTCTTCAAACATGTTGCGTTAATGATAAACACGTTAAAAGCCATGTTTAATCCTGAGCGTGAAAGCCCCTACTGATGCCGGCATCATTTGCATCCTTCCGTCTTGACGCCCCTCCATGTGTTCATTATCAGATTGCCTGCCAGCTCCGGAACACCTGAAATGATCTATGATTGCTCCTCATATGAATCACAGGAACGTTTCCGGGGCCGACATATATCCACAGTCGCCCATCTACATTAATGTGTCTCAACCTGGAGCTGTGAAGACACCCGGAGAGATCATTAGTGTGCCTCCAGCAGCGCTCATCAGAAGCTATCAGTAAGACTCCTGTGAGGGAAAAACACATTCATATTCAGTGTCATGGACATCCAGCGCTTCCAGGGGTGCAAGATCTACCACCTAATTGTACTCACGTTAAAATATGAATATGGGGTCAAAATTTGACTTGATTAAAAGTCAAACTCTTTAAACTTTTTAATTGAACTCATTTAAAAGTAAACTATCTATTTGCTTTTCTTTAACTGATTAACCTTTTTTTATTATTCAGTTACTTTAAATTAGTTAGTTAGTTGTTTATTTTCTTTGCCATGTCAGACTCTAAGGCTATCTTTATGACAAAAACTGAATTGGAATAATACAAGATAACAAAATAATACAATATTTTTTTTTTATTAATATCAATTAATATAAAACCTTTTCAGGATAGAATTGTACTAAATTTAGTCCCTTAGTGGGCTTCAACTACTTAAAAATCAACTAAACCAAAATCAATTAAAAAACTCACTTCATTTTATTTCAGTTAGTTGATTTAAAAAAATAAACAAAAATTACTGAAACTTTAACTAAAATTAAAGCAAAAACTGAAATTAAAATAAATACTTAAATATTTCAATTAATATTAAAAGATCAAATGACAGATTTGTGTATTGATAGCAAAATATATAAATAACCAAAATATTTTTCTACAATATTTTTCTTTTAATCTGACATATAAAACATGTAAAATATGTACGAATATGAAAAACAATTAATTATTTTAACAATTAATTACTGAATGAAGTATAAAACTTTTTTTCATTTAATATAAATACAAATAAAATTTTTAAAATATATTTATAATTAGAGATACTAATTAATACATAAATAAATATATTAATACATCAAAAACACAAAGCATAAATAAAGCAATACAAGCAATCTTTTAAAGATTCCATTTACATTAAGTGATGTTGATAAAAAAATTTTGAGAGGAGCGCTGACGCATGATTAGCCACGGCTGGAACCGTGTTCCCTATTCACCATAATTCCGTCCCATCCAATCAAATTCCTTTTCCTTCCCCTTAAATAAGCTTGCTTCCTTCCCTTCCATATCTCATTAAGTATCCCGCCTCCTCGCCTTCTTCTCCCCATTTCGCGTCTTCCTACAAGGGGGGGGCAAGTGGAGTTCGAGTCGGACGCCATCCTCCAGGCTCACCCTCTGGACAGCACGCCAAATACGCATAAATTGTAATCATAAGGAAGCGCGAACTATTGAAATGCTTCCACTCAGTTTCTCAAATTTCTAAGCTCAAAGTGTTTTCAATAGTGGTCAAGTCAAGTAATTATAATACCCAAAATAATAGTTCAGTAATGAAGTACAGTTACTTAAGTAGTTCACTGCTCCCTCCTCTCCTTGAGACATTTCAGAGATTTCAAGCTCCAGCTTCACAACAGTGCTGTTTAGGACGGAAGGAAAAAATGTTACAAGGATTTACCAGGACATAACTGAGGCTGGTGGGTGACTGGCAGTCTCTGGAGGGCACACAGGACAAATTATGGCAAAACCATTTCCTCAAGGTACTATACTATATACTCTTGATACACTCACAAGGGTTGTATTTGATTAAGGGAACATGATGGTAACCTACAGTGGTCTGGCTTTATGGGAATTACAGTCCACAGTGAGCCATAAGCCAAATCAACTCTCTTCTGAAGGAAAACAATGGTACCTTTTGCCAGCAGAAGGTCAAGTTTGTTATTACAGATTTGATTTTCTCTGTGCGATACCTGAGAAAGACCCATGACCTATTACAGGACACAGCACCAGGTCGACAGTTCAACAGCGTGTGTGGATGGCAATGTAGTCTCATACTGAGCCTTACCACTTTTTCTACTGCTATTACTACATGAGAACGAAGGAATTTAAGCTTTTTTTTTATACAAGTACCTGAATAATTCTTAAATCGTTTAATTATTGCAAGATTAAAGATGGAATATATTTAGTATATTATCATATATGGAGTCATAATAGTCTGATAGCTCACTTCTGGTTCACCTCATAAGTAGGAATGCAATATTATGGTTTGGGAATAAGAAAAATAACATTTTATTGTATGCTAAATAAATTGCTTTTAAAATTGTCTCTAGATATCTGTGGAAATATATAGTGAAATGTATTTGTTTGAAAAAGAATAACTTTGATCTGATATGATATGAAATTTAATTTAATGGATGTGGATCTCATTGTATTTCCCACTGCATTTACAGCATATTTTCTGAAGTTTTCTTTACAGCTGCTCAAAATCAGAATTGCAATAACAGCAGTAAATTGCACATTAGTTTGCAAAGATACATTGTCTTACATATTGGAACAATATTTTACAATATTCTTGGTGAGCATAATATTTCATATAAGATTGGAAAATGACCAAGGTGGAAAACATTTTAGTGTTAATATTTATTATGGTGAAAATGACATAACAAAAGTGGAATGTGTGTGCCTGTGTGTTTGTGTGTGTATACCTGTTTTCTATTCTGTTTTCTATTCTGGTGGTGACTTAAACCTGAATACGCACAGACTTATGGGGACTTGTGTCATGGCGGGGACCAAAATCGAGGTCCCCATGGGCAAAGAAGCTAATAAATCACACAGAAGGAAGTTTTTTGAAATCTAAAAATGCAGAAAGTTTCCTGTAAGAGGTAGATCTAGGTGTAGGGTTGGTGTAGGGCAATAGAATATATGGTCGGTACAGTATAAAGAACATTTCACTTATGGAGAGTCCCCTCAAGGATAGCTAACCAGACGTGTGTTCATATAAAAAAGATTTAAATAAATAAATGAATTTGATTTATATATATATATATAGAGAGAGAGAGAGAGAGAGAGAGACAGAGAGAAAACAGGTCAAATCAGACAAAATATAAAAAATGTTCAACATGAGAGGAAAGAGTCTGATAAACAGTCCAAAGAGTGTTCCAAACATTAGATTTGACTAATTGTGACTATTAAAACTGCTCTGTTCAATGACTCAGAAAGGCAATTCAGTAAAATCCTCTTCCTGCCACTCCAAGTCAACATCCTGTGATGCACAGCAAATTCAAATCAAATTCACACTCTAAAGTGAGCCCGTTCTTAAATTCCCCCTGCATTCCAATCAAGTTTGTCATACGATTCTCAAGGTCAGACCACACAGTTGTTTCTCAATGGCTTATAGCTTAAAACCCAATCTGTCAGCTGTTCACATTTTCTCAGTAGCTACAAAATTGATGTACAGAGGCAGTCATGTTCCTAAATGGCTGAGAGATGATAGAATGCCAACTAACGCTAACATGCTACATGCTCCTCCATCGCCGCAGAAATGATGTACACTCAAAATCCTACAGTCCAATTACTGTCACAGGGGCTCTTCTCAAGATGAATGTCCCCACAGTGGGCCATATCTCTCTCCCTCTCACACTTTTCCTTCACACACCTAAAGAGGGGGAAGGCTGATTTCATTGAGTTGTAATGTGACAGACAGACAGCTACGCAAGCCTTTAAGAGCCCTTAAGAGGTGAAGGCACAGGCTAAGAGGACAGCACCCAAGAGCCTAGTAACCTAGCCTAAGGATGAGAGGCTAACTGATTGTCCCATTAACACTGCCTATTAGCCAACCCTCTTGACATCCCGCCATTCTAAAAGGCCTATCGCACGAGATTACGGCCCTCCTCAGTTGACTACATTAGCCTTGCCCCATAGGGACATGTAGGACCAAATTCGTGCTGAAGGCAAACTGTCACCTATTATTAGCCATCAATTATAACAAGGCTATTGGACTTTCAGAACTCCCTGTACCCATCCTTATCCACAGGCTGAGTGGAGAGGCTGTGTGTCAGCCCTTAATTTTAGCCAGTGCCCCACGAGAGCAGACACTGTCACCTCCTCGAATTTCATGCTAGTTGCTTGGCAGCTATCTCATTCAGAGACCTAACCTCAGTCCTTAGTGGAGACTAAATGTTATCTCAAGACAGAACACTAGTGACCCTACAGACCCAAAGGAAGCCATCAAGTCAACTCGACAGTTTATTCTGTCTTATCTATCTGTCCAACTATCTGTGAATGACACTTTGTTTTCAGACATTTTATACTGATTTTTTGCAATGATGCATTCTCAAAAATAGCTTATTAAAGAATATATATATATTTGTGTGTGTATAAAATTGTAATATTATTTTTGATGATGCATTCTCTAAAATATATCTTTGAGGTGTTATTCATCCAAAAATAGAAATTAAATCATCTTCAAAATTAAGATATTATAAATTAAGAAAATTATATAAATGAAGACATTTTAATGAATCTTGATGGTTTCTGTCCCATCATACGACATATATAACCAAAACGTACAAAATCCATAATGGTTGAAAGGCATAGTGTGTTCATATTCAATTAAAATTAATTATATGCCATAATATGCAATTAAAAGTCTTGTGTTCATCATATAAACTGATTGCATCGCTTTACATGACTTGCAAATGTTTGTATCAAGTGTATTCATTTTATGACAGCTTTATAACCTTCAGAAATTTTAGTTACCTGGATATTTAATGGAATGGACAGAAACGCCTCAGGTTTTATTAAAAACATCTTAATTTGTGCTTTGAAGATTAACCAAAGTCTTCTGGGTTTGGAAGGACTGTAAATGATGACAGAATTTAAATTTTGGGGTGAACTATCCCTTCAACACCCTTATTTTAATCCATTTACCATAAGCCAATTTGAGATCAAACACAGTTGCAGGACCTCCTCAGTACCAATCCACTGCTGCCAGGCTGGACCATTTTGCAAAGAATGATCTCTTCTGGAATCAGATGCTTTTCATGTAATTCAAGGTGATGGAAAACTGCTTGCACAGCCATTAGAAGACATTTTTCACAACAGTGCTTAATTTTTTATGTCGCCAGCAGAATCATTGCAAATGTATTCTAGCTATATAGCATCTTACTAGACTGTCCTGAGTCAAATCAGGAAGCAATCAGGGAGAAACAAATTGAGAAATGATCCTAAAAAGAATATTACAGACAAAAAGACAGCGATAAGCAACGGAGGAAGTTTACAAGAGAGAAGAGAGGATAGAGATCAGATGTTGGATCTTACAGTGGGAGCGTGCTGAGACAAAGGGAGAGAAAGATAGAGTGGATCTATACAGCCCAGATCAAATGATGCAGATTTGAGAGAGAGGGAATTCAAGTGGAGATAAAGTGACAACACAAGCTTTTTTCATCGACCTTGGGCATGGAAGCCAGGCCATGAGTGGGCAAAAGGAACTAATGTGTCACATAGTATATGATAAGACATTTTGAGTGTAACCGGACCCCACTCGCAAAGCACTCTGTAGGTCAAAAAGTAAGCCAGGCTTGGTTAAGACTTTAGAACTATTAGGGACAGACTAAAACCACCTAGAAATCAGCACTATATGGGCTTCAAATCTTCTTTTGCATGGTACACATATAAAGGGAATCACACATGTCTGCAGCGCTTTTTTTATCTTTTAATTTAAATAAACAAAATATATACTTGGTCTTTCTTGGTCCCAAAATACGCGATGAACATAAATGTATTAAATATTCATGAAACAATACAATTTATGTAAAGAGAACAAAAAAGGTCACTTTTAAGTACCAAAACTGAAAATTGCCGTTCCATTAACTGAAGTGGTTATTTAATCACGTTTGGTAATTTAGGACCTCTTTACTAGAATTTACTGAATAAACATTATATTTCTCTCTAATCTGCAATGTTAGTTCATGCATTTTCAACAAATTAATCTTCATTGCAAATAAACGCTTTATCCCAAATATAATTTTTTCACATACTGACCATTACAGAAGAACTAAATATTTAATCATATAGCTACAAAATCACATTTTCGAGAGAAAAAAAAAAGTAATAATTTCAGGAATTCTCTTTACATACTTAAATCTGCAATATTATTATTATCTAAGATGTGTATTAATTCAAAGCAAACATCATTCAACGGGTGTTTTTTCAAGTGTTTGTTGTCAAATATTAAAATTTTAAATAACTATTTTCTATGCAAATGTATTTTAATTTTAAATTATGTCACACATTTCTTTTGAGAAATATATTTTTAGCAGTGCTTTTAATGCAACTGCAGAAAAACCTAGGTTTGAACTGGATTCCAAGCAGCAACAGTCATGCAAATCCAATAGTTGTCATTTACAAGCAAATGACAGCTTTGTCTCAAAGATCCAATCTGTTCGATGCATGAAAAGCAGATTTTTGAGCAGATCGAAAAAGTGTTGCTGGCAGGCATCGCTCTCAAGACTCACACAGTGTGTAATTAGAGACTGTACTGACAGCCGTCTAATGGAGGAACATCTCGGAATTGTAGCCATGGAATAAGGCACAATACGCTCTGGCGTGCAAGCAGCATGATGCAAATATTAGTGTTCTTATCAAACAGCGATATACACAATCACTCCTTGCCACTTTAGCCTCCTTAAAATAATATTTGGCACACCAAAAGCTAGTGTCTGCGAAAGGATAAAAGTTACTATCTGCCATGAAAACTCTGCGAGTACATCGGTGAGCAAATTTAACTAGTACAACGCCAGTAAAGTTTCTGACCTTTTTAAAAAAAAAAAACATCTGCAGCATTTCTCAGCTCTCAATCAGAAATCTCTGAATGAATTCAACAGTTCATTTCCATACTCTTTGTTCTAAGTGTTCTTGTGCAAAAATAATACGTTTTGGTATTTAATAAGGGCAATTAATTGCTACAGACTGTTACACCACACTACTAAGAAAGTCTTAGTGGTTTTGACAACCGCCTTTGCCTGTTTTAATGGCCAAAGTACCCTTTCTTTAAAAATAAGCATTGTATTTACTGCACATGTCAGACTCTCATTTGTCTGATTTAAATATAACTGCTTTGTTCTACATTAGGATCAGCATAATGTAAAATGTTGAATTTCAAAATGCACAGACTGTCTTTAAAGGAAAACGCCACATAAATTCAGTAGTTCACGCTTCCTCATAATAATGATAATAATAGCATGTTTGGCGTGCTGTCCTGAGCCGGGAGCCTGGTGGACTCCGAGCCCTGGAAGTAAGAACCCCGCATACCGCCATTAGGATAGTGCGAACAAGGCGGAGAAGGGGAGGAGGAGGGATGCTTGAACGAGATACGGAAGGGAAGGAAACGGGCTTATTTCTAGTGGATAGGTTAGGACCGGATTGGCTAACGAGATGATAAGATATTGATTGGAAATGCAGCGCTGGCTGTGTCTGATTAATTGTTTGCGCTCCTCCCAAAATTAGTTTGGCAACATCACTTATAGTTATCTTTTTTTATCCGCTGTTTCATCCCTGTTTGGATCGTAAGGAATGAATGAAGCTATAGTTAAACGCTAACATAGCGGCACCGCACACTAGAGCGATTAAGTGCATGCACTGAGACAGGAGAGATATGTATCAACTCGTCTTGAGGGAAGAACATAGAGGAATAAAGAAAAAACTGTGGTGTTTTTCTTTAACAGGTTTGTTTTTCTTTTATAACAGGATTACGTGAGATGCATAAACATAAACGCATTTAAGTCCTTTCAGTGTGAAACGTTGCTGTCAATCAACAATCGTGGGAGGGGCCCCCGAAACGTGTGACGTCACACGGTCAGATGGCTCAGTTGAGAAAGAGGAAAACATTTACAAAGATTGTAAACCACAGATTGGATTTTTATCATTATAGGATAGTTCTGTACAGACACTAATAAAATAAATTTCAGTTAAGACAACTTATACAAGTGGTTGAACCTTTAAATTACCCCTTTAATAACAACTGCACATGTCGATGCAACAATCACCAGTGCACTCAAAGTCACAGCCTCAATTTGCATTGTTCTGTTGTGAATAAAAGTTCTCACCAGGGTTAATTCGCCTCTCTCAAACAAGACAAGCAGTGTGATATTGGCCAGCTGTGATCTAACTGCTGCTGAAGCCGTTCTACAAGCTGCTCCTAAAAAAAGAAAAGTACAGTAATGTTTCAGCAGATGGCAGTTTTTATTAAAAAAGCAAATGAAATCCAATTTTCTAATTAGCATCTAGTTAAATGCATATGTAACTGTCTTCGGTGTCATATGATCCTTCAGATATCATTCTAATTTGCTGCTCAGGAAACATTTCTTATTATATGCAATGCTGAAAACAGCCGAAGCATCAAGTTCAGCTGTTGAAAACGGTTTAATATTTTTGTGGAAACCACAATACTTTTTTTTCAGGATTTTTTGAAAATTTGAAAATAAAAAGCCGTATTTGATAAATGTTCTATAGTATGAAATAAATCTTACTTGCTCCTAACTGTTTGTCATTCCCAGCTGGAGCTGCCAGCTAGAGACTGTTGATTGCACCCCAGCTCTAGGACTTATTTTGTGTATTTTTGACTCTGTTTGCCAGTCCCGGACTTTTATTATGAATCTGTTGTCTCCACCCCCCTTGTTTGCACCCGGACATCCTGTAGCATAAAAAGCCCATATGTGTTTGTTGTTGTCACGGATCATTGTTTATGTGTATTGCCATAAATCCTGTGTTGTTTCATTCGTGTTCATATTCCTAGTGTTCTCTTTTGGATTTATCGTTGCCGACCTCTGCTCTTCCTGGATTTACGCCTTTCAAACTCACGGACTGAGTTTGCTACTGTTACTGACCTATGCTATGCTAACTGGATTATTCTTCTGTCTATGCCTCCGAAAACCCTGTTGTATTGATTCTCGACCCTGCCTGTCTCACTCTGCCTTCATTAAAAAAAATCTGCATTTGAATCCCAACGACTCCTCTTCTCCTGAGCGTGACAGAATGATCCATCATACTGGGTTCAGCGTGGCTCCTCTTTCAACGTGGGAGAGGTGAACGAGGACGTTCGTGGCGCGGTGATTCATAGATCCACAGTCGTGAACGCGAACGTCCTCGTCCACCTCTCCCACGGTGAAAGAGGAGCCACAAAACAAGAGCACTGAGTCTATTAACCCATGGCTTGGCTCCCGCGCCGATCGCGAGACGCCGCGTACGATGGCTACCGCTCCTGAACCCGCGCACAAAATGACTGCTGATCGCGAGAGGACTCACACAATGGCCACCGCACCCGAGCCTCCGCAGGAAATGGCTACTCCCGAGTGCCCGCACAAGATGGCCATCACCCCTGAGTTAGTGTCTTCCACCACCACGAGTGTCTCCAAAGTGCTCCCGAGCGTCGTCGAGGGTTCTCCTAAGGACACCTGAGGCCGTTTCTCTTCCTCCATTCAGTCCGGTCCTGACCACGGAAGGTCCGCCAGTGGCTGCACTATCCCCAGTAATGTCGATGAATTCTCTAGGGGCTCCGCTGGTGGCTGCACAGCCTCCGAGTCAGTCAGTTGAGCTGGTTCGGAAGTTCACGGCTGATCCTGCACCAGTAATGGAAGTCAGTTTTGAACTATTACCCTGTTCTGAGTCTGTTACTGATTGCACAACTGTTTTCAACATTGATAATAAGTAAGAAATATTTCCTGAGCATCAAACTCAGAATATTAGAATGATTTCTGAGGGAGCATGTGACACTAAAGACCAGGCTTCTGAAAATCACCTTTTGCATCACAGTAATAAATTACCTTAAAATTATTTACATTGTAAAATGTTTCACAATAATACTGTTTTTACTGTTTTGATTAATTAAATGCAACCTTGATTAACATATATATATATATATATATATATATATATATACTGTATAATAAATACCCACATTTATTGAGCAGGAGGACGCTGGTTTCAAAATAAATCAATGTCATTTTGCTATATCGTTGAGTTGAAGTTGGGAGCTGGCCATCTAGAAATCCTGTCAGGTTTTACAACCAAGCAGGGAAAAAACTGTCAGGTTTTACAACAAAGCCCAGAGTACACAGTCACTTCAAAAAACCCCTGACAAAATCGGCCTTTTCTTTCTGAATCCATTTTAAAGATGGTTAAAAACTGACTTAAGAATCCCATCTGCTTATGTATTCCCACAGCTCCTTCTCACAGCAGTGTGTGTCCATTCAGAAAAAGATTATTTGCTTAGAGAAACTGATTGCAATTCATTCCAAGCCCTACATGAGTGAAAATGGTGTTTACATTGTGAGAAAGCAGCAGGCTTGTGTGGACCTTAAAAACTGCAGACCTCTTCAGTGGACTCAAAAAACATTGAGAAACGTATTTCAGAAACGTTTTACCTCAGAAAAATATAATTAGTACTTTAAGGGTGACATCCCTAATGAGCATTTAAAAAAACAAAAACTGAAAGTTGGTTTGCTGGTTTTAGCTGGTTTCACAGCCTGACCAGTTAAGACCAGCCTGGGCAACCAAGGAAGTGGCCAAAACCCCTCTAAAACCAGCCTGTTGACCAGACCAAAACCAATAGTTATTTGTCTAATGGCTAATAAAGACCCAATAAAAATAGTCCATAATAAAATCTATTCTCAGAGATAAATAAAATAATACTAGTATAAAAGAAAATTAAAACATTAAAAAATGTTGCACCAAATTTGAAGAACCAAACCTGCTTTAAGAAATAAAAACCCTCCTAAAATATACATTTTATAAAAATAAGAGACTGATAAAAAATAAAATGAAACAATAAGAATTAGATCAAATTATCTAGAGGTCATTTTTAAATATAATGAACTACATTACATCAATGGTTACTACTGCTAGGAAATCATGTGATCTGTGATATTACATGCACTTAAATTACTCTACATCAGGACTAACCAGAATAGCAAAAAAGGCAAGAAAAGTGAAGTCAGTTCAGGCAGAAGTTCAACGTAATTTGTTTGCAGATGCCACACTTTTTCTAAGCAATGACATTCATATATTTTTTTTTAATTGCACATGAAGTGTCCAAATACTTTAGGCACCCCAACATGTAATTACCCGAGAAAGAATAAAAATGGTATTTGTTTAGAGTCATGTTATTATTGTGATGAGCAATTAAACTGCACGGAGCACGATAAGAATCAAATGATGAATATGTTTCCATGGGAACACTCTTTTAACACTCTTTTCACAGTTCCATGTTGTCTCCCTGTACTCCTCTTCACTACCTCTCCCTCTGGCTTTCATGAAACATGGAGACAAAGAGAATCATTAAGTAGATATAAAAATTAATATGCCCAATCTTTCCAATGCACTTTACAATGTAGCATGGTCTGAATTCAACTCCTTTCAATCCCAAACTCAAGCTAGTTCACAGCTTCACAAGCTGTTTCCTTCAGTGCGAGTACCTTTAAAATCATATTTGAAGCCTTGTTTATCTAGAGACTAAAAAGTGTACTCCCAAACAAATACAGACCCAAACAAACTCTGACTGGCAATCCGTCTGTAAACTGCAATGAATTGTGGTTAGTCAGTAAGTTGGTTTGGGGTGAAGCGGTTTGTGTTCAGAGCTCAGGGAACATAATTAGGCTGGAAAGAACAAGAGATAGATTACATTTGTGTGTGAGAGAGAAAGAAAAAGAGAGAGAGAGAGAGAGAGAGAGAGAGAGAGAGTGAGTGCTGACCAAAGGTGCAGAACATCCTCTTTGATAGCAGTGGTTCCTCTGTTCATGTATTGCTACAACAGACAGATAAACAGTTTTGACAGCAAAGCTTTGTGTTGTATCGCAGGATAATCATGAACTTGAATGCCTGTTTGCCTGCTGTCAGGGACTTTGATACTTTCGAAATGCTCAATTTTTTTATAAGCACTGCAATGCATCAGATCAGGGTTGCACCAAAACACTGCAGAAGAAAACTTAGAGAACATGACACAAAAGAATTTTCAATGCGATTAGGATCAAAGTAAAGACACTTTCTATCTGAAACATATGAAATAGTGCAGAATAGTCTGTATTTTCTTCCAATTTTTACCCCAACAAAATACAAAAAGTATATTTATAATGCATTTAAAATAAATCATTTCAATTTTGATCATGTATGTGTCACGTAGTCTGTCTGTTCTGTAAATAAAAGATTAATGTTTTAATACTCCGCGACTCCAATGTTCGATGCCCGCGCCGCAAGAGCGCCCGTTAGAAGCCGTGTCGCAAGTCCAGTTCCCCGCAGATTCCGTTCTGCCGTTTCCAAGTCCTGTTCCCGGCCAGGAGAACCATTCCAGTTCCCCATGGATTCCATATTTTCAAATTTAATATATGAAAACAAATAATCAACCCCATATTTTTTAGAAAAAACTAAATAATACATTCAAAATAAACGAAATAAATTCATACAGTTCCAATTTTTTCCCCATATTTATTACCTAAAAAATAAAACAATACATTTTCAATTATGATCCCACAATTTTTTTAATAAGTAAAATATACATAATATAAATATTTAAAAATAAATCAATACAACTACAATTTTGACCCAATATATCTAAAAATAAATAAATAAAAATAAAGTAAATAAGAATAAACAAAACATCAATTTTAACCCCATTAACTAAAATCTAGCATCTATAGTATATTAAGATTTTAAATACAGTATGAATATATTTTAAATGTGGCTTTTTTCAATTCTGCTACTGTTGTGTTGTTCAGACTCCACGGTTGAATAAAAAGAACACTTAAATGCGCGTGCATGTTTATGCATGTACTGATTTGTGAACAATTGTGCGTATTTGATCACAGCATATTCTCCCGTTTAGGTAGGAGGTTACACCCCTGCCGTTTCCGAGTAAACTGGAATTCAACCTCTCTACATTTTGGCAAAACCTAACCTTTTAAATTCCTAAAGAAGTCATAAGCTTTGTAGATCTCCAGCTGGGCATGTACCGGCAATACAGAGAGCAGCTCTGTAAACCAGCAAGATACCTCACACACCCCATCAATGAGCTTTCCTACTCATACAATAATTTCCATTTAGCAAACCTCCTTCAAGGTATCCTGAGGGGTAGAATCCATTACCTCGCTTACACTGTGCAACACCTGATCAGAAGTCAAAGTCAATCCAGAGTCCTACAGAATTCACACAACGAGCAGGCCTGAGAACCATTGTGCTGCATCAAAAAAGACTGCTTCTTGATCATGGTGCTTTTTTGTGTGTTGACAGCTTGAAGTTAACATCAGAGCTGGAGTCAGTCACTTTGATATATAAATATACAAATTGAGAATCTGTTTAGGTGTTGCTTATGAAAAGATGATACGTTATTGAACCTTTTGTTCTGCTCTTGGGGGGATAAGAGTCATTTTGCCCCTTTGAAAAACTGAAAGTAGGTCATATGTTGGGATGAACAGAAAAAGACCAATTTACACTCCTTGCATGTGGATCATTTGGATTGCTAATCTAACTGCACAATCAGCTTCATAAACGTGCCTCTGAAAAAATTTTATCCATTAACTGTTGGTGAAATTGTCAAGCAATTTCTGAGTGAAATTTTTCAGTCTATATATATTATGCACACAGGATCAATTGTACCCATGTTCAGCCTTTCTTGCTTGGCTAATAATTATTAATGTTACATTCCTAAAATTATAGCTGTTAAATCAATATTAAAATATTTTTAAAACAAAGTTATAGCAAAGTTGGTAGAACTTACCAATGAGGTGCCATTTGTTAACATTAGTTAATGTATTAACTAACATGAACAAACAATGAACAATGCATTTATTACAGTATTTATTCATCTTTGTTAACTTTAGCTAATAAAAATTAATAAATAGATTGACTACAAAATAATGCAGGTATCCAAGGGCAGGCTTTAAGATGGTTTAGATCATACCTGTCTGATCGCTACCACTTTGTTTATTTAAAT
>JAUMHQ010000085.1:6525667-6541951 GCA_032361165.1 Enteromius paludinosus
CATGGGATTGTCATCCCGTGGTAACTAGGAATTCACAAGCTCCAGCCTGGATCCAGAACACTTAAGAAGAGATGATGTCAACCCCACAGAGGACTCCAGATGATGCCAATCCTGAAACAACACTCAGCACTACCGAACTCTGCTACTAATTTATAATGTTCCTTGTCTGCTCGATTACATCATTAATTGATCTTTACCTCACATCTATGCCATATACAGTACATGTACAAGCTACTACTACATATACAGTAAAACTGTACAGTACACTATACTGTATTTACTTTGATGTAAAGCTGCTTTACAATGATATGTATCATGAAAAGCGCTATACATATAAATTTGAATTGAATTGAATTGAATAAATGCTGTAGAAATATTGTTAATTCTTAGTTCATGTTAAGTAATGTCGTTAACTAATGATTCTTATTGTAAAGTGTTACCGCAAAGTTAATTTAGTCATATTTTAGCAATAAACCAAGAAAGGAAAAAATCCTATTTGCTTATTTCATATAGATATCCTGCAAAAAGACAAAAGAAAAACCTTCTACGTTAAATTTACATTCACAGATTTTCAAGCAAATACTGCAAAAAACACTATTTAAATGTCCAACTGAGGTTCCACCTGCATGGCTTCCTTAGTAGCAAGAGTTTTTCATTGCGTTCCAACATCAGCTTAATTTAAGTGGGTTGTGATCTTATCAAGCAGTGTGATGCAGAAAAAAACAACCTCTCGGTGACTTTACAGCAATGATCGATGATATGAGGGGGAAGCGTCAACATGGATCCTGACACACAGGCTTGCTCATCTGCTCCAGAGTTACAGAACACCATCATGCACAAGCACACGCATACTAAGCAGGTATGCTATAGACCTTCCAAGCATCCTGAATGATTAGCAACCTTATAGTGTGATTGTTTTTGCATTATATGTGTGCTAATAAGCTCCAGTTGAGACCTTGCTAACATTCACTGACTAATATATATAGCCTATATAAATTAAGGATCAAGCACGCTCCACAGGTGATCAATTCTAGAGGGATCAATAAATCATCGACGAAATGTTCAATACATCCACAGCGACATAGGCCTACTTAAACAAGTATGTTTTGAAGAATTTGAATCAGTCTGTAAAAGCAGTAAACAAAACCCAAATACTTTTAACACTGTTTGAATAATTTCACATAGTTTTTGAATCAATAGCTTTACTCACTTGCGAGCCGACTCACTGAACTGAGAGTTTTTCGATGTGCAGCTGAATGAATCATGATTGGGAAACTGAACAGGGACAGCAAACACATTTAATAAAATCAGCGTTTGTCTAAATGTAATATTCCACCCCATGATACCTTACGAAGGAATCACAATAAAAGAGAAAAGAACTGAGATGGACTTTCCATCATCACAGTTTTCCCCTGCAATGAAAAGTAAAAGTTGCGTTTATAGCTAGATAGGCCTATTGTGGAAACATCATTCTTGTATCCATGGAAACAATACCTAAGGCCATTTCAATGGTGAAGCCAATGGCAAAAAGATATATAGTGGATGAGGATTCACCTTAATGTGTATGTTGAGCATTTACAATTAAACCCTTTTGATTGCTTTAGTTTAATTCCAGCATAGCTCAAAGCCCTTTTGAGACACATTTTGGTGTGCAGCGAGCAATCTCTGAATCTGTTGCAGAAATCACTGCAGACAGCACAAGCCCTGCTCTTTCATGCCTGGCTGATTTCATTTGTGACTCAGGTAAGAGTCGCCCTGGACTTGAGGCTACTTGCAGCCCGAGGACAAACCCGTCGCCAGATGGTCATCTCGTGTCTGCCTTGCTGTTCTCGGCAGGTTTTCTTTCACGTCTCATCAGCTCCACATACGGTTCCGGGATAACTGAATTTAGCGATGCACTGCTGCCGCCTACCGGTAAAAGCGGCGTGTGCGCTCAGCGCTTACAGTACGAGTGTCACGCATTTGTGTCAATAATTACTGATAATCACAATTATTATCTTATTGTTATTGTACCTTGTAAAAATTAAAAAAAAAAAAAAAGCAAAAATAATAATAATAATAATAAATAAAGTGCATTTTAAATTAGTTCACATTTTCAATCAGGCTTGCCAGTTTCAAGTAGGACATAGTTTATTTATAGAGCACATTTAAAAACAACAGTAGTTGACCAAAGTTCTGTACATAAAGGGTCATAAAACAAACAATAAGGTTGCCTACTATACATAGTATTGTACATTACACACACGCAAAAAAAAAAAAAAAAAACAGAATTACTTAAACAGGGTAATTACAGAATGATAAAATATTTAATTGGTTGTATAAATATTTATTTTAATATTATTATTATCATCTTCTTCATTATTACCATTATTATTACTATAAATTGTATTAAAATATCCATGTTTTAACTGGGGGGAAAATATATTATGATAAATTAAATATATAATAATATATTATTAGAATCAATTATTAGAATATTGTTGTTGTGTCTCTTTTCTTTTAATAAGGTAAATTTGATTTTACCATTAATTTATTTTTCTATTTTTCTTACTTTTCATATAATCTATATACATACCACTAAACCTCTACTTAATTTTTTTTTTATTTTGTCAAAGGGTTTATATAGTAAATATTTCATATATTTATAGATTGCAAAAGTGTGTATATGCATATATTTTTAAGTGACTTATTATATTTTTATAAAGGCTACTGTCACGTCAGCACCGTGTGCACAACGCTGTTCAGTCTACAGAACATTTGTTGTCATGGCGAGCTCTAAAAAAAAATTATTCCTGTAAATTTCGCACAGTTACTTCCTCACGCTGAGTCCCTTTAGAATGTACTGGCAGTGCTGCTTATTAAAAAACACTTCTTTTGTGTTAAAAACATAAGTGCAGAGGAACCTTTAGGCCAAAACCCCTGAAAGTAGTTTTTTTTTTTATGTTTTGGAAGGTTTAAAATGCTTTTGAGTCCTAACATCATCCTTGGAATACATAATGGAAAGGGTTTCAATGTATTCAAAGCCAGCAGTGATGAATCTGACTGCAAGGATAGGTCATAATATGATTTTCTACAAAGGAAAAACTTAATTAACAGATTCACTGCCATCAAAGCACAAGAAAATGCAAGTCCTATGCTATCAGCCCATCTATTCACTGAAAGTGTATGCCTTTCATTTTTAATATTTAATCAAAACAGACAAAAACACTAGTAGCGGTAAGCCTGTGCCGAAAGACATTGTGTGTACCATGGTAGGCTGTTTGAACACTGTTTGCTTTATAACTGTCTATGCAATAACAGAGATAAGAAGAGTCATACGTGTGAACAAACATTCTCAATGTATCCAACCCCACAGGTCGTGACTTTTCCCACTTCTTTTCTAAGACACTTCACATTACATGCCCATACTTTCCAAATAGCCTGCCGTTTAAATGTTACCTCAAATACCACTTCATATTGCCTCTAATCCTCAATAGTTACAAAAGCTCTGTCAAAACTGTATTGACATTCAGTCAGTCGGGTTGTTCTTTCAGAGCCTAGTGCAGTACTTATGAAAGGCCTCGGTATGGATGGTTTCATAGGCTGAATTAATTCCAGAGCATATCCCAGGAGCAGCCCGATGGGGGGAGTGAGGTATAATCGCTGTAATCTTTGAACTACTAACAGATCTCAGAGCTAATTTGACACACTTCAGTTCTTTAATGCAATATATATATATGGAACTTTTACCTTGTGTTTTGTGCAGAAACAAATTTACACATTAAAGGGATAGTGAATGAGACTGAGTTTTTTGGGTGAACTCCTTCTCGAAGATGGTAAGTCCCACCCTGTTCCTGTCTCTTTAATTAAACACAACTGATTCGGCTCATCAGCTCATTAGTAGTGGCTCTTGAAATGTGTGCGTCATAGCAAAAAGATTCAAAATGTTCTCCCAGGGGGCCTCCAGGAACAGGGTTGCCATGTGTTCTTTATTTTTATGTTGTTAACACAATCAATACACTTGGATGCAAGTCAACAGTAGGGAGGTGATACAAGCCATATAGGCCATATAGGCGGTATAGGCTACAAACTATAAGGTTAACTTTAGAGTGAATGCATTAAGACATGATTGTACTTCTTGAGTAGAACATTGTGGTTTTATATTCAGTTAAAGCTCACTAAAATCGCACTGATATTTCTAATCTTAAAAGTACCTTTACAAAAATTACACTTTTGTACCTGTTAGGTTCTAATGTGTACACTTTAAGTACTAACATGTACTTTCAAGGTACCAAAATGGACTTTTCAGGTACAAACATGTACCTTTTGCAAAGGTACCACCCCAGTGACAGCTTTAGTGCCTTTATTTCTGAGAATGTTCAGTATTTCAAATACTGTGAAAACAAAATGCTAAAAGAAAATGCTTAAATCACATCCCAAACCAAATTACCAATTGACGTAATATTTCATAAACATAGTCCCCTTAAAGAAGGCATTTATAGCAGCAATGGGTTGGACCCCCAGAACTGTCTTAATCCTTCGTGGCATAGATTCAACAAGGTACTAGAAACGTTCCTCAGAGATATTGGTCCATATTGACATGAAAGCATGGGGTTCTTTCATTAACATTTATTCATTTAGCAGACACTTTTATTCTTTCATGTTTTAGACAACGAAATAGCAATTGATTTATAGTTGAGATACAAGAAGTAGTCAGAAGTATTATATTACTTATTATATTCACTGACACAAACCTGTTTAGGTTACACATAGCCTAATGTGTCCACATACTGTATTCTGATGCAGCTAAATTCTCAATAAATGTTTTCATTGATTTATCTTCCAGTTTCTGTTGTCATAAAATTGGATGAATATGAAATAGTGACAGAAAAGTGATCGAATCATCGTCTGATGAAATCAAACGAGGGATGGACATGGTCAGCAACAATACTCAGGTAGGCTGTGGTGTTGCTACAATGATCAGTTAGTACTAAGGGGCTCAAAGTGTGCCAAGAAAATGTCCCCCACCACCACCAGCAGCCTGAACCGTTGATACAAGGCAGGATGGATCCATGTTGTTGACGCCAAATTCTGACACTACCATCCGAATGTCGCAGCAGAAATCAAGACTCATCAGACCAGGCAACATTTTTCCAATCTTCTATTGTCCAATTTCGGTGAGCCTGTGCAAATTGTAACCTCAGTTTCCTGTTCTTAGCTGACAGGAGTGGCAACCAGTGAGGTGGTCTGCTGATGTAGCCCATCTGCCTCAAGGTTCGACGTGTTGTGCATTCAGAGATGCTCTTCTGCATACCTTGGTTGTAACGAGTGGTTATTTGAGTAACTGTTGCCTTTCTATCAGCTCGAACCACTCTGGCCATTCTCCTCTGATCTCTGGCATCAACAAGGCATTTTTGCCCACAGAACCGCCGCTCACTGGATGTTTTTCCTTTTTCGGACCATTCTCTGTAAACCCTAGAGATGGATGTGCGTGACAATCCCAGAAGATCATCAGTTTCTGATATATTAAGACCTGCCTGTCTGGCACCAACAACCATGCCACGTTCAAAGTGACTTAAATCACCTTTCTTCCCCATTCTGAAGCTCGGTTTGGACTGCAGCGGTCAGTCTTGACCATGTCAACATGCCTAAATGCATTGAGTTGCCACCATGTGATTGGCTGATCAGTAATTTGCATCAATGAGCAGTTGGACAGGTGTGCCTAATAAAGTGTATCCGGTGAGTGAATATATATATATATATATATGCACACAAAGCAACAGAGCATCAGAAAATGCTCTTATTAATAATAACCCTAACTTTAAATTAAATATAAAACTAACTCAACTCATTTATTATTGCGAAATGCATCATATTAGACACATAACACATTAACAGCAAAACCAAACCTAATATTAACAAGAAAAAAAGCACCCAAAACTTTGAAAACATCTAGACTAATTGAGGGAAGATCTAGTGTAGGCCTTTATTGAGTGGAAGAAGTAAACATTCAAGAATAGCCTACTGACAAACAGATTTTATGAACACAATTAATTTCATTATGTTGAAAGACTGCAATAGAACATATCAATTAACTTCGGGCGGTGATGGGGCATGAGTGTTACCAATATGTTCCTTTCTTTAAAAGGAACATATTGATATGAAAATAAAATACAGTTACTAGATTAGCAACTGCAACAGATTAAAGTGCTTTTTTCCTATGTATTGGATTTGTGTTACAGCTTATTAACTAAAAGAGGACTAAAAACAGCTCTGACAAGGATCATCATGGTATTGGTTGTCTTCATGATCTTTAATTCTATGCTGAAGAAACATTTTTTATTATAAAAGTTGAAAATAGTTGAAAATCTTGATACATAATTTTTTTCTTGGTCCACAGCAATCATTTGTAATAAAAAAATGTTTTGTAACTTGTACATTTATTTAATGCGTCTTTGCCTAATAAAGCAGTTTAGAAGTTTAGTTTTAGTATTATTTGTCATGATGACCTTCCTAGAATACCACAGGATGAGACTTGAGCGGTGGGACATATTACCAGCCACTCTAGTCACCCTATTTTCATAGAGATATAACTCAGATTAAATAACATTTAAATTAAAACACACAAAATAGTGAGTTAAATGCCATAGGGACAGATATCAAGAGCTTGAATTTTGGCAAACATCCACAAGGTCATAATGCTGGAGACTGGTGTCACAAGTCATTGTGTTTCTTGGACAAAAAAAAGTGTATTATTTAACGTTATTACAAAAATAGAATTACAGACACTCTAAGCTTGTGACCATCATGTGGCGCAAATACTTTCCAGAATAAAAAACATCTTCTATGTGTTTCACACTAGCCAAGCTTCACTGCTGGTTAAATACCCAGACAGTTCCACAAACCTAAAATATTCATTTAAAAAAATGTAAGCTAACCACAACCACTTTCGTCGTGGACTCTATGTTCCAGTCTCTGCTTTTTGAGGCTACAATCCACGAGGTGAGGAAACAGTACTAGCGGAAGCAATACAGATTCTTGTGCACCAAATAACCCTAGAGGGCCATTCAGAAACAGATCTGTATATATTTGAAGTGGAAGAATCCCTTGTATTCCAGTTCTCAGAAACACATTCATAACAACGAGGTCAAAATTTGTGTACAAGTGCGATGGCAAGAGGAAAGGATGGAGGGAGGGAAAAAGAATGCTGTTTTTGTTTTTTTATTGACTGAGGGCGGGACATTCAGAAGCACATATATGGCCCGAACTCAGCAGTAAAAGTTGTACAGGAACACTTACCCAGTATCTGCAGTCGCCCTTCATCACCATCATCTTCACAAATTAGAAAACTCTTCAATCATATTCTTTTAACTATCTTAAGACATTATGGGAAGACAGAAGGTGATCCTGGAAAAGATGGCTCGGATCTTTCAAGTTCGGAATGTGCTGATACGACAGGCTCTGGCAGAATGCCTGGGCACTCTCGTTCTTGTGGTGAGACATTTCTGTTGTTTTTGTCATCGATGAGTTAGCGATAAGACAAACCGATTTCAGATTCGATGAAAATATCTTGCAGTCAGATTTAGTTTATTCATTTTGAAGGGAATGTTTCTGAACAATTTAAAGGAGTAGTGATTACAAAGTACTACCATCCAGAATTTAAATATATTTAATTAAATTTAAATATATAATTTAAATATATATATTTATATTTTTGATTCCATGCTTTAAAAATCTAAAATGTTGGGGGGGATTTGTTCATTGATTGTACTTAGCTTGATATATAGATGATAAATACCTAATGATGCAGAGATTGATTTACTGTCTATCTTTGATGAAAATGTGGAATGCATATAAGATATCAAACATACTTTCCTCTACAGGCTACAGCTTCTATTCAGCTACACATTTTGTAAATGATTCCCTTAGATTTCTTTATACCAATCTTTAAGAAAATAATTTTTTTTACTTTATTTATTTATTTATTTTACACTTTTACATGCTTCCCACTTTTAATAAGAACATGTTTTTCTCAGCTTTTGCTAATAATAGTTATTCAAACACGTTACTAAATGAGTGTGCAAAGCTAAAATAAGTTTTGATTTTGTAATTTATTTGTCTCCTTTGCTAAACACTATGTGAGATGACATAATTAGCGTCTGAGTTAAGTTCTGCTGAGTAGCTGCTTTACTTAAGGTTTTGACACTGTAGAGTGGGCCATTTAATGTATGCTCTTCAGTGAAATGGAGACACTGGAACTGTTTTCATCACTGAAAATGCTTAAACACAAGCAAATGGGCTCTAAATAATAAATAGCTAGTAAATTCTAATGCAATATTAATTGGTCAACCAGGAATGTCACAACAAGGATAACCACAAATAATAACTAGAAATTATTGTTTTGTTAGGATCAGACGCCTATGATATAGCTGTTAATGTGTTGCTCATCTACTAAACCTCAAGAGAAAAGTTCTTGCTACCAAGACTAATTTTTACAGAACGATACAAACATTACTAGAAGCTGTTTTGGAATTAATTAAATATTCCATGTCATTTCCTGGTAAACACATCTTGTATTGGTGTACTTTGACAGTTTGTGAAGTCTTATACAACGTAATTAGCAGGTAAGCACAAACAACAGGCACTGGGCACAACAGGGTCTATGATCTAGAATTCAAGACAGCCCATATCCGGAATAAATTTGACACACCGCAGGGGGATCACAGGTTAAACCATATCTCATAATCTGTTTTCAATGGAAGCTAAGACTCCAGAGCAGCAATATCTGGAGAAAAATAGAGCTTCCCCAGTGCCCATCTGTTGTTTTCTGATGGTACTGTGCGGTCTGCGAACCCCCCATCCAGAGGCTGATCGTGCGGCTCAATAACGGCTGGCAAACACAGACAGGCTAGAGGGCATCGCACGATGGGAGAGAGAGCAAGTATAGACACACAGTCATACACACCCTAATCTATCAAATCCACATGGTGCCCATAACGTTTCACATTCTTCAAACGCAGTCCTCAAACAAAAAACAGGTACATGAAGCCAAGGATGTCTAGCTCTGGGAATCGTCATACGTCAAACTAAAACCCGCAATCATTCAATGAGATTTATTTGACGCCAGTTATTCAATCTAGAGCTAGTCTCAGAGTTAATTGGATTTTTACTCTTAATTTCTCAATTTCTAGATGTTTGGATGTGGTGCTGTCGCCCAGCTGATTCTAAGCGGAGGCTCTCATGGAATGTTTCTGACGGTGAATTTCGCTTTTGGGTTCGCTGCTACATTGGGAATCTTAGTTTGCGGGCAAGTCTCAGGTAACGCTGATCATAAGCTTCTTAAAACTGTCATTTTTTTTTTTTTTTTTCTGGGAGAACACAGGAAATTTCAGATTTCTGCATTTCACTTCAGTGAGTCACATACAGATCAGAACCAGATATTAAAACGATTTGCCAAATATTCACCAGATGGGTTTAAACTGTTAAAATTACACTACATTCTTTCCTACTTTTAGAACATTCTCTTTTCAGATATTATTGGCTGGAATTTAGGGTTGCCTCATGGTAAAAGTTCACTCGATGAATGTACTGTACCTGAAGGCTTTTGATGAAAAACCGTATCAGACAACATCAACTGGAAGTTTTGACTTTTAAACAGAAGAATACCGCAAATAAATGAGTGTTTGGGATTTTAAATTAGAAGTCTTGGACAAAAAGGAAGTGGCAGATGGTTGAAAAACAAAGCTCCAAGACATAGATTAAGCCTAATCCATGGCTAAAAAGGTAATGAAAAAGTTTAAGTTAATGTTTGAAGTTTAATCCTGGTTTAAGCTTCATCAGCATTTACCAAACCAGCCCAAAAAGTCTAAACTGAATGTTAATGGTATATACTTCCATTTTTATAGTATTCTGTGAAGATCTCATTTTAAACATACCATTCAGCTTATTAAGAAATGCATATTTGTGTTTTTCAGGAGGTCACATAAACCCTACTGTGACCTTTTCCCTTTGTCTATTGGGGAGAGAGCCCTGGAGGAAATTTCCAGTGTACTTCCTGGCCCAGACTCTGGGGGCTTTTCTTGGCTCAGGAATAATATTTGGCATGTATATTGGTGAGTTTTAGGACTTCAATTTGGTTGACAATAATCCACATTTTTCTCAGTCCACATCCTGGGTCAGTCTGTGGAAGCCAAAAATTAAACTTTTCCTTTATGAGAACTGTGGTTGTGAATTGCATGGGAGCTTTTGAAGATCTGAAAGAGCATTTCCCCGCTTTAAGTTCACTTGATGTTTTGCAGATGCAATTTGGGACTATGGACAAGGTTCTCTAACTGTTGTTGGGGACAATGCAACTGCTGGAATCTTTGCTACATACCCTTCTAAACACCTTACTTTGCTCAATGGCTTCTTTGATCAGGTTAGGCAACATGAAGATATGTTAAAGAATGTCATAGTGTTGTTTGTCCATACAATGAAAATGCTGTTTTGGACCCAGTTGTCTTTCATTGTTATTAGCAAAAACGATCAACATTTTAGAACAAATACCAATTTTTTTTCACAGATGATTGGCACGGCATCTCTCATAGTTTGTATCCTCGCTATTGTGGACCCTTACAATAACCCTATTCCACAAGGACTGGAGGCCTTTACTGTAGGCTTTGTAGTTCTAGTGATTGGTCAGTCCATGGGTTTCAACTCAGGTTATGCTGTAAACCCAGCCAGAGACTTGGGACCTCGGATATTCACTGCAATCGCTGGATGGGGCACAGAGGTGTTCTCGTAAGTCACATTTGCTTCATTGTATGTATTAATTCCATCCATTTCACTATTGCTATAATCTCTAACATCAGTTTGTGTTCCATCTACCACAGTGCAAACTCTTACTGGTCCTTTGTACCCATCTTTGCCCCGTTCATTGGTGCCATGTTTGGTGTGATGGTGTATCAGCTGATGGTGGGATACCATGTGGAGGGAGAAGCAAGAGATAAAAGGGAAACAGAGGGAAAAGAAGAGAAGGAAAGACTCAAACTCTCTGCTGTTTCTGAGAAGGAGACAGCGTAAGTCTGGAATCAAATGGAGTTCTGTTCAGCTTCTAAAGTTAAATTTAGCTCTCGTGACAATATAGTAGCAATACTGAATATCTTGTACCCACATTAAATCAAAACTTTTCACAGTCACCTTTGACATCATGATTAGACAAACTAATTAGTTGTGTTTTTTTGCAGTATGTGCATTATAATTAGTTGATGTCCAAACAATTGAATTGATGAATCTGCATTTCACTTTAAATATCCTGGCCAGAACCTCTGTTCATATATAAACTTACCAGTTAACACCCAATAATAGCCAAATTAATTCATCCAGTCTGCTAACAAGTCAGTTGTTGTCACCCGTTCATTTATCTCTAATAGTTCTGTCTGCATAATGAATAATTATGAATAAGACATCCCTCACCCTTATGAATACTGCACCAAAGTCATAAAAGTCCCTGTTCCACTAAAATTACAATTGTTGTTATTACAAGTGAATATTAATGAGTGGTGTGATTATGCAGGAAGAAATCCTGTTCTCTTTATATTATGTTGCTTTATGCCTTTTGGGAACATATCTGTTGTCCAGTTATATGTTTTGATATATCACATGCCTGTTTCTGTTCTGGTTTACACTGTTCAGGGTTTACACTGACTATGCATATAATATGTTGTGTTCTTTTATACTGTGCCCTTTAAAAATAAACTGCATTTTTGTTAAGGCATTAGGATTCTGATGGATCTGTATTTTTAATATATGAGAAGCATAATGCTAAACATTTATTTTTGAAATGATCTGTTTGTTTAACCACAGGGAGCGCCTTTGTTTGAACATGCTCAGTAGCATCATTCAGTTCAGTAAAACATCAGGGTCTCCAAAAGAGAAGCAAGTTTCCTTTGCTATTAAAAAACATAATGCAAATATGTGTATAGGTGTATATTCATCTGTGCAAAAATCTGTCCACAAACAGGCGCATACCAAACCTCTTTTCTGTTTCTTCGGTGGCCAGGCTAAGTGAATTGTCACAAACCTCTGCTTGGATTCATGACAATAAACAATAGGAGTTAAACAAAAGAGCTGTAATTTAGTTTAAAACTGCAGACACAATACTTGCCTAAAATCACAGTGAACGAACAAACTTTATACAGTCTATATAATAGCTATTAAAATATATAAAGCCCTTTCAAATGAATTAAACTCAAATTTTACCTATTGGGGAATTATAATTTCTTGAAGCGCATTGAATGAATACCTTAAATATGAGTTTTGCAAGTGTGTACCTCATTGGTGTAAACTGTTGTGGAAGTTTCAATCAACAAAAAAGCTTATATTCTCAGGTATATCACGCAAATGAATGCAAATTGTAAAATCTTATATGCATTGATCACAACTTGCTCTCAAATCTTCCAAATGGAAAGGAAAGATTGCAGTGCCTGTTTAGCTCAGTGAAGAGGAAAATAGAGAATGAAAATAAGAGATGTGTTTATTGGCATGAGATGGACGGAGATAACCCAGACCGTGAATCTTAAACCAATGAGCACACACAGAGTCAGCTCGTAGGTTTGCAGAAAATGAATGCAGGCATTAAGAAGAATGTTTGTGGAATTGAGTTTGGGAATTTGGGATGAGATTTGAGGCAAGCTAACCGAGGCTTTTGAGACCATTAAACCAATTTTCTTGTCGCCTTTGGATTTCTGGGTTCGGGACAGCCATAGGCTCCATCCACAAGTGTACAAAATTCTTGAGGGTTTTTCACATGTGTCGAAGTACAACTTAAAATGCATGTCATTTTTTCACATACCACACATATACATTTCACCACACAGGGCTTTAGAATGTCCACCGTGTATGAGAATTTAATAAATATGAAATACTTAAACTCATCAGTCATATTTTAATCATTCTGCAGTCTGTATATCAAAAAACACATCGTCTTTCTTGAGTTCGAATGAGGTTCCCATGACAACTGTTGTTCCTGTTGATTGCATTACTCGTCCACGTCAAGTACACTATACACAAGAGTCAGTATCATGAAAGGAAACTGATACGAAATTGCTTGTTATGCCCTCAAGCCAGAAATGGAAAATGACTGACAGTACAAACTGAAACATCTAGGTCTGTGCTTGATTAAAATAGAACAGTGTTTGTTCAGGTGATGTTACCTATGGTTTTTGGTATTTATATAAAGAGAGGTTATCTAATATGAGCTTAGTCATTATGGTGTTTTTTTTAAAAAGCACTCGAGCATTTGGGAATCATATTACTTGTACTTTGTTTTCAAACATCAAAAAAGAAAAAAAAGGATGTAGGACAGGTCCTATTGATTGTTGATTGAAAGGAGGCAGATCTGACTGAGAGCTTGCAGTCTATTTTCAAAAAGTTTTTCTTTATGAAACACTTCAGTCGTGTGAATATAGTGAGAAAATAGTTGATGTCAATTAAATTCTTCTTGGCATCAAATAACTCAAAAACCATATCCATAGGGTATATATTAAAACATAACCTACAAGAAGTCCAAAGGCTTATGTAATTATACTAAAGGCTTATACTAACAGCAACCAACGCTATACCCACATTTAGGCCTAATGTGTTAATGTAGGCAGGAAGTGAAGTGGTAGAGAAGAAGGTATTGGATATGGAAAGGTCCACAAGTCGAGACTCAAACTGGGGATAACTAAAGTGCTACTGCACTATACTGTATGTCAGGCTTTCATTTATGAACTTTTTTTTCAAGAAATGCCCCTATTGTGGATCAAAGAAAATGTTATGAAGGAACTCTGACTGCAATTACACACACAGTGATAAGTTGAGGTGTAATTTCTGGGAACATTCTGATCATATTAGGAAAAATCACTGTTTCTCATGCACACACAGTGTTTCGGAAAAGTGCTGGGCTTGACTAACAATTTTGTGTCATTCACTTAAGCAATCGGTAAACTACTTGTGGGCTTAGCTCTGACGGAAAAATTGTAACCGCAATTTTTAAATATATATTTAGAGTTTAATCCATATTGTAAATCCTTCACAGCCACCAATAGTCATAATCATTCCTATTCTTTCACCACAAACAGCTGTGCTAGAAAAAAAAAAACCTCTCAGAGATTTGAACTAAATGTCGGTGGCGACATAAATTGTTGGTGAGAAACTGCTTTTCTGGTCCCCACCCACTGCTCAAACTTCAGAGAGGCGCTTGACATTTGGAATTCCTAAACGTCATGGCCTTTCAGCGACATGGATTCCCAAACAGATCTAATGTCAATCAAACACCCAGCATCCCAGACCGCCAACCATGGCATTCTGAAAGGGTATATATGCCTACTGAGGAGGCATGGCTGTATAGCCTGACAATAAGGCACACATTAAAAAAACAATTACTAATCAACCCCTCTAGACCAATTCATGCTGAAATATGACCTGTAATTTAGTGACCTGTACAAGTTGGGTAAACGGATTCTGATCGGTAAAAATAAAATGTATGGCTTTAAAATCCACCGTTGTGATTAACTAGAATCTAGATGCAAAACATAATTGAGAGGTTTACCCCAAAATGAGCATTCTTTTACAATTTGTTCATCATCATGTTATTATAAACCCAAATGACTCAGTTAATCCAGTTTATGTGGTCTAAATGATTTGTTTGTAACTGAAATATCCGGGTATAGAACATTCTGTTACTATTTGTTCATCATCAGGTCATTGTAAACCCAAATGACTCAATTGATGCAATTTTTGGTTTAAATTATTAAGTTGTGAATGAATGATCCAGGTGTATCAGTAACATTAATACATAAAAGAAATCTATGTGAAAATGTATAAATATATATGCTGAGGCAAATGGGGGTTACATGTCAATCAATGCCAAGGTTTATTCATTTATTCAAAAATAAATGAAAATATACATACATTAAAGTATTTCTTTGTCATGAAGCCACACACAATGAATCCAAAGAGAGGCTAAAGAGCTGAACAAGATTAAATAAAAATATAAAAATGTTATATATCGTAATTCTGTATTTACAAAGACATTGTAAAGGAGAGAGACAGACCTACAGTAGTTGCTTATCGCTTTCTCCTTAAGCACACAGTGACACTATGAGGTCAAAGAGTGAACAACTAAAATGAAATCAAATACCCTGGTAAATCCCGATTTATTTCTAATTTACTTTTACTTTTTGATTAATTTTGTTTTGTTTCTTCTTTTTTTTTTTTAAATAATGAAAGAATAAAAGCATTCATATAAATAATAAATATGAATAATCAAAGAATGCATAAATGTTTTTGCAAATATTTTATATTTTAGAAAAAAATAATAATAATAATTTTATGTTCTGTTATTGCTATGCCACACTTGTCTTCAACCACCTTTTTAGGGTGGCATGGGGTCTCTGTTACCATTTTGTTACTCACCACAGGCCTAAACTGTGGTTGATGAGTCAGTGTTTTGAGGTCAAGAGACATAAATGAAACTCCTTTTTCAGCTCTTAAGGGAATTAAAAGCTTGGCAAGCAATGGAAGCAATTATGCCCTTAGAGAAAGAGAGGTTTTGCTTTCTTTGATTTTCCTTTGCTTGTGTGTGGGGTTTTGATGAACTCAGACTTTCTCTGGGTCTTGTGAATAATCTTTTTGATGCCCTCAGTCTTCATTCCTCTTGCCAAAGCTTATACGTGTTCGGGAGTATCACATCGTCTCTAATCAGGAAAGTATATTTAGGTGTTTCCACTGAGTTATTCCATGCTCACCAAAATTAGAAGATTATTAAACTGGTTTAGGGCAGGGTGTGTGTGTATTAACAAAAGGAATAGTCAACCTGAAATTACATTTTGTTATCATTTACCCTCATGTCACTCCAAACCTGTACAAGTTTCTTTGTTATACTGAACTGAACAGAGCATATTTGTATGAATGCTGATAATCAAATAGTTAACGGTACCCAAATGGGTATCAACAACTGTGTAGTTCTTCAAAACTATATAAAATATCTTCTTCTGAAGGAAGCTAAGCCTGTTGTCTGGATTAGTACACATTGGATAACCTATAATTTATGTGGCATAATCTAGGGTGACCTAATCGTCCTCTCTTTTTCCCGGACATGTCCACTTTTTACGTCCTGTCCGGCCCGGGGCGTCCTGGCGAGTTTTACTATAAATACACGAAAATGTCCGTGTTTTTGTAACCCACTCAAATTATCGAGTTTATGGATTGATGGAAGACTTCTATCAATATTTCTGATCTTAAAGAATAATTATTTTCTTTTATTGTACATGTATTTTTTTT
>JAUMHQ010000085.1:6542148-6556645 GCA_032361165.1 Enteromius paludinosus
CTACAGCAAAATATGGATGGGCTGACAAGGAGGATGAAGAAGAGAAGCAGGATGAAGAAGAAAACTAAAGATGAAAATCTAGATTCTTTTTGTTTTCTTTTTTTGTGAGACTCTTCTGTTATTTATTTTATTACATTTAAGAGATATATTGTTGAAGCTGGAACATAATTCATAAAACATAATAGTTCATGTTTAGAACAATATTTAATTGTTTATTTGAAGAGTCTAGAGCTATTATTTTGATATATGTTTTTACAGATTTCATTTTATTTAATTACAGAGGTTAATTTTGCACCATTGAAGTACAATAAATGATGTCCATCAACCACCTTGTCTGAATTCGTCTGCAGGCCGTGCCGATCGACCTCTTAAATCAAAATATGGTCATCCTACATAATATGGATAGAGAAAAGAGATAAAACTAAGCATGACTATGGTGTGGTATACAGAAAAAAATGCTTTATTAAATCTTATAGAAATCCGTGTACTAATGTTAATTCGGCGAATTTACAGCTTGTTTGTTGATGTATAGGTCTATATTAGTAAAATATAGAATAAGCAAATTACAAATAAAGGATTAGATAATACATGGGGAAGTAATAAAAGGAGTAGGCCTATATCTCAGTAAAAAAAGTCAAATCATAGTACTCAATTTTTTTCACTTTCTTTACTGACTCTATTATCATTTTTTATGTTGTACTGACACCTAGCGGCAAACCACAAAAGCAAAAGGTTTCGATCAAAATAATTATCTAAAATGTTATGGAGAGAACCGATTAGTAATTTACTTAATGAAACATTTAATTTTACAGTTACGACATATGATAACAGTAGTTAAACACTGTATCTATATCTAAATCATGAACTCATTTTCCCTATATAAAAAACGCTTCTCATTTATTTTCAAAGATGAAAGTTAATAGAACGCATTGTCTCATCACTGATGATGTCACATTCGACTTTTAGATTTCAGTTTTGCTGTGCAAAGTTAAAATCTGTTAAGATGAAGTCTTGAACACTATCACAACTTTCTGCCCAGATGGATGCAGTGAAAAGTAGTCTGTTTAAATTAATACTGTATCAGTTTTTATGTTTGTAATGCACCCTAATCTACACATAATTAGCCTTAATAAGATTTGTTTTGATATGAAAGAATCGAGTAACTAACACCAAGTATCAACCATCCCCCGTTCACAGGTCTGACACCAGCACCTGACCCTGTCCCAGGCCCATCAGAGATGAATACAGCAGGGTTATATAGAATCAGCCCCTCACCTGGCTCAGGTACATCTGAAGTTTTTTGTTTTTTGTGTGTGTGTGTGTGTATATATATATATATATATATATATATATATATATATACATACAGTTGTGCAAAAAAGTATTTAGTCAGCCACCAATTGTGCAATTCAACTTTACCTCAACCATTAGAGACAAAATGAGGGAAAAAAAATGTATCTCAATACTTTGCTATATACCCTTTGTTGGCAACGACAGAGGTCACAAGTCTTCACAAGGTTTTCACACACTGTTGCTGGTATTTTGGCCCATTCCTCCATGCAGATCTCCTCTAGAGCAGTAATGTTTTGGGGCTGTTGCTGGGCAACACAGACTTTCAGCTAGCTCCCTTCAAAGATTTTCTATGGGTTTGAGATCTGGAGACTGGCTAGGCCACTCCAGGACCTTGAAATGCTTCTTACGAAGCCACTCCTTCATTGCCCGGGCGGTGTGTTTGGGATCATTGTCATGCTGAAAGATCCAGCCACGTTTCATCTTCAATGCCCTTGCTAATGGAAGGAGGTTCTCACTCAAAATCAAATAGTTTACACGGATCAGTCGTCCTGGTCCCTTTGCAGAAAAACAGCCCCAAAGCGTTATGTTTTCACCCCCTTGCTTTACAGTAGGTATGGTGTTCTTTGGATGCAACTCAGCATTCTTTCTCCTCCAAAAAGTTGAGTTTTTACCAAAAAGTTCTAATTTGGTTTCATCTGACCATATGACACTCTCCCAATCCTCTTCTGGATCATCCAAATGCTCTCTAGCAAACTTCAGACGGGCCTGGACTGGACATGGACTGGTTTAAGCACGGGGACACATCTGGCACTTCAGGATTTGAGTCCCTGGCGGGGCAGTGTGTTACTGATGGTAGCCTTTGTTACTTTGGTCCCAGCTCTTTGCAGGTCATTCACTAGGTCCCCCCGTGTGGTTCTGGGATTTTTGCTCACAGTTCTTGTGATCATTTTGATCCCCAGATCGAGGGAGATTATCAGTGGTCTTGAATGTCTTCAATTGTCTTATAATTGCTCCCACAGTTGATTTCTTCCCACCAAGCTGCTTACCTACTGCAGATTCAGTCTTCCCAGCCTGGTGCAGGTCTACAATTTTGTTTCTGATGTCCTTTGACAGCTCTTTGGTCTTGGCCATAGTGGAGTTTGGAGTGAGACTGCTCGAGATTGTGGACAGGTGTCTTATACCGATAACATGTTTAAACAGATGCCATTAATACAGGTAACGAGTGGAGGACAGAAGAGCCTCCTAAAGAAGAAGTTACAGGTCTGTGAGAGTCAGAAATCTTGCTTGTTTGTAGGTGACCAAATACTTATTTTACCCAGGAATTTACCAATTTATTCATTAAAATCCTACAATGTGATTTTCTGGATTTATTTTTTCTTATTTTGTCTCTCATAGTTGAAGTATACATATGATGAAAATTACAGACCTCTCTGTACTTTCACAATTGGTGGCTGACTAAATGCTTTTTTTGCCCCACTATATATATATATATATATGTATATTAAATATGGATCAGTACATTGCTTTGTATGTACTCTCCACTTTGCACATATATATGTATGTATATATGTATATACTGTGTATATATATATATATATATATATATATATATATATATATATAAAACTTGTGCCATATACTGTATATGCAAAGTGCAAAGACCATGTACAATACAAAGCAATGTGGATTCTAATTTTTTTATTTCAGATTACTTTAATATTAACTGATTTTCATTGCATACACCCATTTTTTTTACATGCACTTCTTTTATTCTTTCTGTCCAGACACAACAAAAATCTTATTAAAATGAGCATGTTATTTTATTTTATATCTTTCAGTACATTTGAAATATCATATGCTTGATGATATTGGAAAGGGATCCGATGGCTTTGTCAAGTCAGCAATTCATAAATCGGATCACCGAAAAGGTACCACATTCATTTTTCCTTCTATGTGTGTGTGCGAGTACAGATGACTAAAGATCCGTGTGATTATGTTGGAAGTATTGATGTTTGTTTGTGGCATACAATCATTTTACCTATGCTTTCCATCTTTTAAACTACAGGTCGCCATCAAAATTGTTCCTAAATCTGAATCTGAAGACAAGGATTATCTTGTAAGTTTTAAAAACATAATGAATGTGTATTTAAAAAATCTGAAGCACTAAAAAATAACTTTATAAGAATAATTCACAACAATGTTTATTATATCTATTCAAATAACAAGATGCTTTCAAGCTAACCTACTTTTTTTTAGCCTAGATATCTCTACAGTGGTAATTCAGAAGTGGATCTGATGAATATGATGAAGGAACCCCACAGCCCTCACATTATAGAGTTGCTCGAGCGGTTTGAAGACCAAGATAACGTGATTTTGGTAATGGAGTATCCAGAGCCCTGTGAAACACTGTATAGTTTCATTAAGCACAACAGTGGACGTCTAGAACACAGTGCTGTGCAGATGATAATTGTTCAGATTGTCCAGGCTGCAAAGGATTGTATAGACCATGCAGTTTGCCATGGAGACATCCATTCTGGAAACATTCTGGTCAATACAGCATCCTTGAGCATCAAGCTGATCGACTTCAGATGTGGAATACGAATAGGTGGCAAGTGTCTTTTTGGTCTTTTAATATTTCCTCAATGTTTTTGCACATTAAACCAACAGATTCTTTAGTAGACAACAACTGTAAACTGTTTATTAAGTAAATGCATGGAATGCAGATTTTCTCCACTGAATGTGATTCTCTTTGCTAAAACTATATCTCCTGCTGTCATAATAACCAGAAGAGTACCCAAACCCTGAAATGACAATATCCTTACAAACAGCCCTTAAAATTACTATCCAGTCTGTGGGCCATGTTCTGAGAGAGGTGGTAAATTTAGCTCACACAAGTGTTCCTGAAGGTGAGATAAATAGTACTAGCAACACAATGGCAAATTGTTTGAGCACGTTTTTTTCTGTATATATATTCTTTTCTGTATGATAAACTGTACATACATACATGATACATGACTAACCAGCTTTCTTCTAAAAATTCATACAGAATTCCAGGAATTTATTAGATGGTGCGAACATTCTGAAAGGCAGCTTCGTCCCAGAGATATTTTAATGCACCCATGGTTAAGAAAACACTCGGTGTCAGAAACAGAAGATAAAACAGCACAAGCAGGGGCAGACACAGAATCAAGCTGAGCTGAAAGCAATGAGAGAAGCAGTCAGTGAAAGCCAGGTGGAAAGAGAACACGAAATGCCAAGAAAGACACATAGCCTGACTGCATGAGAATCTAGAAAAAAAGTGTTAATGATTAATTCATGAATTTGAAAATTAATAAACACAATGTATTTCTGCTGTAATTGTGCAGTAATTAACCATTCACTTTGTAATTCCAAAAAAAAAAAATCAGGAACAGTATGTTTTTCAATATCGTTGACGTTGTACCTGGTGATATGATGCTTGCATGCAGTTGCTTAAGCGTTCCATGAAGCTCTCGCCACATATATAGTTTTTGTGATGGCATTAATGTCAGTTTGGAATTCTTCAACCGAGCACTGGTGACTTCAACGCAGCATATGCCTCAGAAATCTGTGACGCTGCTCAGTGACTTCATGTGGACTTCCACTTCATGGCTGAGTAGCTGCTGCTCCTAAATGCTTCCACTTTTCAATAACACCACTTACAGTTGACTGTGGAATATCTAGAAGGCATGACATTTTATGAACTGACTTGCAAATGTGACATCCTATTACAATTAACATGCTTTACTTCACTGAGCTCAATAATATAAAATAAAATAAAATAGGGTCTGACTGAAAAAAACCCTGAATTCAATAATTTAGATGTGTCCCACATTCTTTTACATGGATTTTTGTTTATTCCTTCTATTCTGACACAATATAAGTCTTACTTAAATGAACATGTCCTATACCTTTCAGTATACCTTTGAAATATGATGTGCATGGTAAGCTGGGAGAGGGATGCTTTGTCTGACCTTTTTCTTTTTGCCTTTTTTTTTGTCTCTGAATCAATGTCAGTATATATCTGTGACCACTGATTTGTTTTGAGTTTTGAGAAATCATATTTGGTTGTTATATGAAACATATTTACCAGTTTTACCTCTCCATCTTGTAGCCTACAACACTGGTCACCATCATGTATTTATTTATTTATTTATTTATTTAGTACAACTGTATCTGTAAATGGTCTTGGAAGTTTGAAAAAAATAATAATAATCATTTCTGTGTATTTAGAATATATGAGGCACCATAATCTCATGACATTTACACTAAATGCAATCTTCAACTGTTCATCAGTGAGTGACATGTTATGAGTTCAAATAGCCTATAGGCTATCTTACTATATTTTCCATGCGTGGTATTTTTAACTGGTATATTGATCAGCAGTCAACATGAAGGAATGCAACCACCTCTGAGTTCTGTGTTTCAAATGCTGCATTATAAACGACACACACAGTGACTATATCGGAAATCTAGTAACGTCTAGTAAGGCTTTTCAGATTCAGATTCAAGTGGCCTTATCGGCACTGTTAAAATAAACATACTAAATTACATCCATGCCAATTTGTATACAATAAGTTCAATAAACAACATCATAAACGAATCTTTCTTTACGCTAAATGTATAGATTGACGCCAGGTGGCGTTGTAGTTCTTTCGCCTTGCTGTAGTGCGTTGCCAGGTGCTCTTTTTATAAGCGAATTTGAGATTCGCTATTTTAAACCAGCTCGTTTATTTTTCTAGCGTGATCTGGCAACATTGGGTTTCTGGCCTTACGAGTCAACATCAGCTTCCTGAGCTCCGTTTCAAACACGCAGCTGGACAAAAATGGTACGTGTTCATTTATCAGAACCGGTTTACTTATCAGAAAATACTCGTCCGTTTTAACTTATATTTAAAACCATACGTCCGAGTATAAATGTGCGCTGCTTTCCCAAATATCTGGCATTTTGGAACAGAAGAGTCACATGACAGCAGCGAGCTAGCGCTGACTGAGTGATTCAGCCAATGTTCACAACTATCGAGTCAGGATGTGGTCACTTAATATCTTTTGAATAGATTAAATCAATGACAGTCGAAGTGCAGTCTTCTGCTATATGAACTAATTATGCATTTCGGTGTTCCGATACTTGGAATAGTGTGTTAATACGGAGTGCTTAGTTCAGGAGTTTGCTAGCATACCGTGGCTAACCTAAAACTGTTATTCTAGTATACTTTATATTACAAGCCAAATAAAATGTTGTATTGCCAGTGCAGCCAAATCATTTTTTAAATATAATTGTGTATTCGTTTCACAGTGTCGTGTTTGTTAGGTGTATAATTTAAACCTGAAGAGGAACGTTTTGAAATGTATTTGTACTGCAGTAAACACCATTCAAAATCAGTTTTACACTGAATAGTTCAAATCGAGTCGTTTTCATTGAAATGTTTTTAATAAAGTGATGCTGTGTTCTTATGGGAAGCCTCATCAGCTCTTACCCCAAGCTTCACACTAACTGCCTGCAAGTGCCATTCATTCACCACCAACCACAATCAGCTAACATTCAATCCAATTCATGTTAAGTTTCCAGTTAATGTATCACTTTGTTTCAGTTTTCTTTCTGTCTTTCATCTTTTGTATGTTGTTTTTTGTTGTGATCATGCATCCACATCCCCTCCCTCACACCCTTCCTCACCCACTGTTCCCCATCCTGACCTCTGCATCGCATTCAGGCTGGTCACAGAGTAAGTGCTTCTTCAACCCTCTCGTGCTCACGGTTTTCTCAGTTTTAGACTAGCGCCGCTGTTTCCTCTGGGCTGCTGGATCCTCTCTCCCTCAAGTTTTGCTTTCTGTTTGCGCTGCGCTGGGTTTGCAATGTTCTTCATCAAGTGAAACTCATTTCTGTGATCATTAAGTCGAATTATCAGCTTGCAGAACGTTTCAGAGTATAAATCCAGTTTCTAAACATTCTACAGGAACTTTCTTGTGTGTGGGTTTTGCATAATGCATATTTTTTAAACATTGTGAGGTACATATTAAAAGGCAAAGTAAATGGAGCATCATTGAGACTAGGTAAAACATACTGGGCTCATAAGAATATAGGTTTATGTTTGGAATGGCATACTAATGTACTGCATTTAGTCCCATTCGGTGTCTTTACAAAGCCATGTTAAAGCTGCTCTGTGCCTTGTGAAAATGCATTGAAAAAGTGCAATGCCATAAGTTATGCCTGCTCAACTTCTAGTATCTATATAGTTGTAATGCATTTATGTTATCTCTGAGCTAGGGATGCAACGATTTTAGATTTTGTCTGTATGATTATAGTCTGAAGAATAATCATGTTTTTACGATTATTATGCAATTATTCATTTCATAACATCTAGCCGTCTGTTAGTCATTATGCATTCATTCTTTAGCAGCAGATTTTTACAGTAATATTTAAATGGCACCTTCTTAGTGCTAGACCATTTTGGGTACACCATCGACAGACATTTATGTAATTTAGGATCTGTTTAGTCCTCTGTCACAGTTCATATTGCGCGTAGTAGCCTCGGTGGTCCTTGTCTCTGTAAGCGGGTCATTTAAGCCGTTACCCCACTAGTGTAGCTTTGTTTTAGTTTTGCACAAGCTGCAACAGTCCCGTTCTGTGTAACAGAAAAACTCTAATCGCTGCAAAACGTTAATCGCTGCATCCCTACTCTGAGCAGCATTAAACGGTCTGTGTAAAGACACCTAAATAGCATTTCAAAAGCTATTATGTGCCCCCTTTACAGTGTAAATTTGGCATTAGAAATAAAAAGTCAATTTGCTTCCAGTTTGTCCAAATGTCAGGACTTCGGGCAGTCAAATAACAAAATATTGCATGCTGCATCTCATATTGCTACATTCTACAGAAATAACAAGGCTGCATCTGAAATTGCACGTTCTCTCAGCAGGTCCTTCTGAATTAATATTTTTTATGAATACTATGGACACACCGCTCTTCTAACATACCATTTTTTTGTCTACTATATTACAGGGAAGGATGTGATTTCTGATGCAGTCACAGTCTAGAAAGCTAGTATGCTATTCAAAACATAGCCCTGATGTCTTCAGTTGTTTAAAAGTGCATTGCATACGATCTCCGCTTCCTATAGTACGAAATATCTGATTCTACTGAACATTTTTAGGCTTTTATGCGTATCTTAAACTGTTGTAGGTTCAGCAAGTTCAACAGAACTTGACAGTCTTAGAATTGGCTCTCTAGCGCTTAGCTTTGACTTGATTGCTGTCTGAAGAAAATTTGACTCTGTTCATGCTTCCAAACATTCTCTCCCAAATGTTTTAATTTAAAGATTTAATTCAGACAGCAATGCTTTTTGCTTATGACTCCACAATTCCTTCACTCTCAGTGTCCAACAACTAAAGTTTGATTTTATTACGCCATTAGCTGGTCCTTGTGTTAGGTGACCTTCACATTCCCCACCGATGCAACACCCTGCCTGCCAAATTCAAGAAGTTGCTAGTGCCTGGCAAAATTCAGCACATCCTATGCACGGGAAACCTTTGTACAAAGGAGAGCTACGACTACCTGAAAACACTCGCTGGAGATGTGCACATTGTCAGAGGAGACTTCGATGAGGTTGGCGTTTAGTTCCTATTTCTGTTTTTCCAGCAAGTTCCTCATGCACACTTTTAACCATTCGTACTGCTTGCTTTTCAATGGCAGAACTTGAATTATCCAGAGCAGAAGGTGGTGACGGTGGGGCAATTCAAAATCGGCCTGATCCACGGACACCAAGTGATCCCGTGGGGCGACATGGCGAGCTTGGCACTGCTTCAGAGGCAGCTGGATGTCGATATCCTCATTTCTGGTCACACACATAAATTTGAGGCTTTTGAGAATGAGAATAAATTTTACATTAACCCTGGATCGGCCACAGGGGCCTACAGTGCACTGGAAAGGTATACCATTTACTTTTATATCCTCCACATCATGTTATATAAGCGACTGATTACATGTGATTAAATTGTCTCTTTCCAGCAACATCACACCATCGTTTGTTTTGATGGACATTCAAGCATCTACAGTGGTAACGTATGTCTATCAGCTCATTGGAGACGACGTCAAAGTGGAGAGAATCGAATACAAAAAGTCTTAGAGTGCGGATACTGTCGGCTGCCTTCTTTCAGGATGCTAATCTTGTCATTCCCTCTCACCTGAACGTCACAAATGCTGTATCATAACGTTACGCTATATTTTAATGTAATATATAATACTGTTTATATGTCACCAGAATGTCAGCGTTGTGGTTTCGGCAGATGGTTGTTGAGGATGCAATAATGCTGCATAATTTGCATAATGTTATTGCGAAATGTTAGTCTTCTAAATATGTAATGTGCCCTATTAATTTTTCAAGGCCCATGTTAAATCATCTTTCATATAAATAAAACCCCACATCACATAAGCAGTGTCATTTTGTTTTTTGTTCCCATTTTATAAGAGTGCACATTATTAAAATGACTATTTTGGAACAGCTTTTTACTTACAAATGGGTATGTTTTAAGGATGATCTTTTGTAGATGTTTTTAACAAAGGTGACGAATAAAACATAGATTGATGTGTTAGCTGAGAAATAGAAAGTCCTCATCGTCGTCTTCCGATTCATTGAAAGACAGGCCACTCATGTGTCCAGCGAGATAAGAGTCCATTTCAGACGCCTCCCATTCAAAGTCATCCTCCCACGGATGTGACTCTGGAAATTGAAGTCCAATGTTTAGCACAAAACTGACTTCATGATATCAGGATTGTAATGAATCATATGTTGCACTATTTGTAGTCTGTTAAGTAACAAACCTACCCCGTGACGAAGTATGTTTTGCAACGGTAGTCCTTTTTTTTCTTGAACGTGTTGTGTTTGATTTTGCAAATCCAGAGGACATTCTGTGCAGTAGTTGAATTTTAGTATCACCGCTATTTCTTTCAACAGTGCTTTAAAATTTTTCCAGAGGGCATAATTTACTTACCTTTGATGCTTAGTAATTTTGGGTAGAGTAGTTATTTTTACTTTCTCCGAGGTTGAAGATTTTTTTCCACTTTCTTTGGTCTTGCTCTTAGGTGCACTTGTCGTGTGATCCTCTTGTGGAGCGTATGTTGACATCTGCAGCTTCAGGTTTAGATTGACATTCGCATCTGGCACTAAGTATGAAGTATAATAAATTATGTTACATATTTCACTGTAATGAAATACAGGTAAATGTGCTTATGTTTTAAGAGGCGATGGGGCACCTGTCCTGATACAGCGGTGTAATACATTCATATAGTGTTGACATATTAACTGCCGCACGTGCTCTTTACTGTAGGCCTCTGCGATACTATACAGAAAACGCTTCTGTCCAGGTGTCAGGCCTGGGTGCTGAAAATAAAGAAAATACGAATTAAGTTGCAGTGCTGATTTGTATCAGAAATCACACATATTCATCAAATCATTGGTAAACAATAAAGGCCTGGTGCTGAAAATACTAAATTTGAGTTAACTGTTACTTGCCATACTTGCGAAACGATATAGTACCACGTGACTAACATTAAAACCTAAGACAATTTATAATATCTACATATGAATATATAACAACAGATGTATTTAGTTATTTATTGTACCTTATGTTGTCCAGTGTTTGTCAGAAGATGGCGCCAAACGGTAATCTTTGTTGGCGCGGAGGGATTTTAAACATACAAGTAGTACCGGCTATGCGTTATTACTTTGCAGCGGAGAAAGAACGAATGTCTCAACTGACCAATCAGAATCAAGCATTCCAGAGAGCCGCGTAATAAATAGTATAATTTATTACACGGTATAATAATATAATATTATGTTGTTGTAATAAATCTTATGTTCACAAAGGCTATTGTTACAGTAACAACATCAATATTCTAAAACATTTTAAGATTTTTTTTTTATTTCACATAATTTATTCCAGTGATTGCATAGCTACGTTTTCGTTTCAGCTTTGCCACCACGCCAATAAATGATTTTAAAATATAATCCAAAAACTGTAATTATAATAATATTTCACAATATTACTTTACTTTTAATACTTAATAAACATCAACAACAAATGTCTAATTATTGCAAACGTTTGACCAGTTGTGTATATTTTTATGAAATACCTGTAAAAATGGAGCAGCAGTTATGGTCTTGGGGATATGAATAGTTTTAATGCCCCGATCTTGTTCTGACACTTGTACAGTTGCAGATCTTTGTGTTTTGTGTCCAAACACAGAGTTTGTTTTGTCTGGGTAAAGAGAAAAGTTAAGAACTTTTAATTTATTATTTAGTTACAGTTCACGTGACATAATATATGTTACATTATTAAAAAGTAATAATTCCCACAAAATAGTTTGCTGCACATATGACAGTCGTTTTGTCTTCAGAGGATTTTTTTTGGAATGCTTGTTTGGTCCCACTCAATTAGGTCAGAGACTCTGGTTACTCTGTTCAAATTATACAGGTGTAATGTTTCTGTAATTTACACAGATTAAGCTTGCTACTGTAGCCGTGTGGAAAAATCCTGTCAGGTAAAAATGGTTGTGTTTTGAGTTCAAACTCACTGTACATGCTATTTCAGATGTATACTGTATTTGCAGATGAATGCTGTAGAAATGCAGTGATGTGATTTAAGAACTAACCGATTTAGGATAGTACAATATATATAAAATAATTCACTGAAGTTATGTAAACTATACAAAATGTCTTCAGAACATGCGAGTCTGTTTGCTTATATAGAAAGTAAAAACATTAGCTGACACTACAATTTTAACTTTACACAACATTTACGTTTTCAGTTAAAATGGTGTGCAACTTAAAGTAAATGTAAATTTAAAACCGGAAAACGTTTATGTATGTAAGTTTATGTAAATCTACATACCATATTAGCAATTACAGTACAAAGGCAGCAACTGTTAATCTGACCAATTAATAAATATTTATAGACAAACTTACCAGCTTGCACATGGTTGAGACCGGATGGCCTGTCAAGACATTATATCATAGGAAATGCATAATTAATGTGACAATAACACAGTAAAAGTAATTCTCATAAGAAATTTGGCTTACCTTAATGGCAACAGTGTCTTTTTGTGGTGCAGACGACTTTTCTCGCTGTTTTCAAGGAATTTTACGTGCTTTTTCATGCCTGAGTGTTACCTGAACTGAGACTTGTAGAATATTTACAAGTGATATAAGGCGACCTGTAATCCTATCCGATACTGCGCGTGCGTGCGCGAGCGCGCTTGCTTGCAGTGTTTTGACCTCAGCGGGCTTCCGTAGGCGACGGAAAACAGCATGGCTACTGTAGACATTGTAAGTGGAACGCATTCCTGAGGCACATAACACGTTTTTGTGTGAAATAAGTGAAAACGGCATACCGTCTAGTGCTGTTGGAGCAGGAGAGTCAACAATGCCTCGATACGCGCAACTAGTGATGGGTCCTGCCGGAAGTGGAAAGGTAATTCAGTACCAGAATGACCAGTTGGGTTAACGTACTAAATCATCCTAACAATTATTATTTATTGTATAGTGTGCATATCTGCGCTTAAGTGTTAAGTCTAAAACGCGGATCTGGTCTGCATTTATCGTGTTTGTTTTACTCTACGTAACGTTACACTAGAACCAATAAAACATATCGTTGCCTATGTAGGGTGTCGTGATCCTTATTGAATCCAATTTATTTTCTGTATTTTTCAGAGTACTTACTGCGCCACAATGTTAGAGCATTGTAAGGCGCTCAACCGATCAGTACAGGTGGTCAATCTGGATCCAGCTGCAGAGCATTTTGAGTATCCTGTCATGGCAGGTCAGTTATCAGTAACTTATATAACTAAACTTCAGATAGACACACACAGAGAGAGAGAGAGAGAGAGTCAAATATACTGTCTTATGTTGTGGGCAGTTTATATCAGAAGGTTTTTTGGATAATAAGAAATAAAGACAATCACGTGTTTGCCAAACTGTAATGTGCAGACAGTAATTGTGTGATTATTATTTACGTTTTTTTATTTTATTATTTGCTTTAAGAAAATACAGGATTTCAATAAAAATATGAATAAAATCATAATGATAAATACATATTTTTGGTATTTATTGTATTTATATTTATTGTTATTGTAATATAAAAATATCAAATTATTAAAAATTAAATAATTATATATATATAATTAAGTTTGTCTATATATATATATATATATACGTGGAAGAATCATTCACAATAGATGAATCATGCGTTTATAAAAATAGGTAATGGGCTTTGATTTCATTATAATTCTTTGAAGTGAAGAGATCAGAGTCTTCAAATAAATTATGTTTTATTTAATTTGTATTTGAATTAACTACTACTTCAAAGCCAAAGTAGCCTTTTATTGACAGTTTTAACATTTGCCATTAAAGGGATAGTTCACCCAAGAATGAACCCCTGTTACAATTTTCACTGTATACAGACATTCGAGAACTGATCCAGGTAGATGACGTTATGGAGGATGACTCTCTGAGATTTGGCCCCAATGGAGGACTCATCTTCTGTATGGAGTACTTCGCCAACAACTTTGACTGGCTGGAGGAGAGTCTTGGTTTTGTGGAGGATGACTACATACTGTTTGATTGCCCTGGTAAGAGGTGATTTACCAGATGCTGCAGTGCTGTTATGGATTGGTATGAAACAATACAAAGCGTTGTGTTCTCCGGGCTGCAGGTCAGATCGAGCTGTACACGCATCTGCCGGTAATGAAGCAGCTTGTGGAGCAACTGCAGCAGTGGGAGTTTCGCGTGTGTGGAGTCTTCCTGGTTGACTCGCAGTTCATGGTCGAGACCTTCAAGGTAATGTTTGGCACATGGTGATGACAAAAAATTACATTGAATGTAAATGAAGCAAGCATGGGGTGGATTTTTTGCGATTTGTATTCAAAATTAATGTCATAATAAAAACTTTGTTTGTTGTCATTTTTTCAAATCTAGTTTATCTCTGGAGTTATGGCTGCTTTGAGTGCTATGGTGACATTAGAAATCCCACAAGTCAACATAATGACCAAAATGGATCTGCTAAGTCCAAAAGCTAAGAAGGAAATAGAGAAGTACGTCCACGTAATGCAATCCATTTATAATTCAAGTCAAGTCAAGTCAAGTCACTTTTATTTATATAGCGCTTTTAACAATACAGATTGTAGCAAAGCACTGAA
>JAUMHQ010000085.1:6595280-6606713 GCA_032361165.1 Enteromius paludinosus
TACATCTTGGATGCCCTGGGGGTAAGCAAATAAACATCAAATTTTCATTTTTGGGTGAACTATCCCTTTAAGAAATGGACAAAATACAATATTTGAATACACACAGACACAATTAATCTTATTGATCCCAAACCAATGAGAAGGCCCTGGGTGTACATACCAGAGTGGTCATTATTATACAAAATGTTTGTTATATTATGATTTACTCAAGGTTTATGATTCATCCTATATGTGCCAGAAAGGCACAATTTAAGCTCCATCCTAGAAGTGATACTATATAAATGTCAGCACAGTGAAATTTATTTCCTTGAGCAAACTCAGATCGCTGCCAAGGTCTTTTTGACATTGTTCCAGTTGTTATCTAATCGCATAACTCACAAAGTGTGTTCTCTCTGGCAGTATTTTCTTAACGGCGGCCCTGGGCTTCCCCGAGGCTCTGATTCCAGTTCAGCTTCTGTGGGTGAATCTGGTGACCGACGGTCTGCCTGCGACTGCTCTGGGCTTCAACCCACCCGACCTGGATATCATGAGCAAACCCCCTCGCAATGCCAGAGAACCCCTCATCTCTGGATGGCTCTTCTTCAGATACCTGGCCATTGGCTGTCAGTACACTTCATTTATACTTAGTTTTTTTTTGTTTGGCTAAAGAAAGTAAGTTTTGACACATTGTTCTCCATGTCACCCTATAGGTTATGTGGGTGCTGCTACTGTAGGTGCTGCTGCGTGGTGGTTCATTGCTGCTGAAGATGGGCCCAGAGTCACCATCTATCAACTGGTTCGAAGCTCCCCTTACATTTCAATACACATTTTGTTCTTAAACTAATGCATCCAATTTTTTTTATTTTTCCTCATGCAACTTTTTTTTCTTTTTTTTTTTTTATCCTCACAGAGTCACTTCCTTCAGTGTGCACCTGACAACCCTGAGTTTGAGGGTCTGAAGTGTGAAGTGTTCGAGTCTCCCTATCCCATGACTATGGCGCTGTCTGTACTAGTCACCATTGAGATGTGCAATGCCCTCAACAGGTCAGTATCAGAAGTGTGCTGCAATAAAGAAACTGCTTAGTTACTGTTGCTATGTCCAACAAGCCAGTCTCTCACATTTTCACACCATGTTCTCACGCAGTAAAAAATAAACCACAATTGGGAAGTATTTTGTTATAAGTTATCAATGTAAAAAAAAATTTTCATTTTAAGTGGTGAATTATGTAAATATTCAGTCTCTTACATTCACCATGTTACTTTGTCCTGTCATAGTGTCTCCGAGAACCAGTCTCTGCTTCGCATGCCGCCCTGGGAAAACGTGTGGCTACTTGGAGCCATCTGCCTCTCCATGTCCCTCCACTTCCTTATCCTTTACGTGGAGCCCCTGCCGGTAAGATCAATTTTTATCACTAAGAGACTCTTTTTTTGTAGAAATTAATGTCTTTTTTTTTCTTCAATTCCAATTATGTGAATTGATGCATTTAAATTGTTTGTAGTAAATTGTCCATCTATTATTTGCTCTGCAAATAGTAAAAATGACGGTTTTCTCTACAGATGATCTTCCAGATCACCCCACTGAACTTGACCCAGTGGCTTATGGTGTTGAAGATTTCCCTGCCTGTCATCTTGCTGGACGAAGTGCTCAAGTTTGCGGCCAGAAACTACCTGGACAAGCCCAAAGACCTAGACGGTCCCAAAAGCAAGGCCTGCTCGCTCAGCACCTGCACTGAGGGCATTTCCTGGCCCTTCGTAGCTCTCTCACTCCCCCTGGTGCTGTGGATCTACAGCACTGACACTAACTTGGCCGAAATGTTCTGGTCTTGACTGTAATGAGCACAGATGTGTGTAGATAGTGTGTACGTGTGTCTGTATGTGTGGTTATGCGTTTAAAGTGTGCCTCCGCAACAGAGAATGTGTACGAGAAGGACAGAATTAACTCAAAATTAACCATGATATGGAAATATAACCTTTTTTTTTTTTTTTTTTAAACATGTCCTGTGGGGATTGAGGAGACCATACATACCTGAAGTCTTCAAGTATTAGTGACCATTGGTTTCTTTTTGTTATTGCATTTTTAATAATTTGTTTAATGTCTACTTTCAAACCAGTATCAATTATGATGATATCAAATTTGTTTTGGCTCCAAATTATGTGTACAGACATTTAACACTATTTTATGCAAATGCTCATTGGTTGTTATTTGTTCGATTTGCTAACAGAGAGCAGAGTGGGTAGGGTAGAAAGAGAGAGAACAAGACAGAACTGTTTACTTATGTTTACCTTTGTGTCTTCGGCGTGAACATCGCTCAGAGCCAATGGACAAGCATGGTGTTTCAAAGCAGCATGGGAAAGAGTGCGGGACTGTATGTTTGAATGCTTCACGGTCAAATCCTCAGACAAAAGCTGCATGTTCTGTATTTTGCATGCATTTTGTGTGGTTTTTCCACTTATGATTTGTACCTGTATGTCTTTCCCTATGTGTAATAACTTTCATTTGTATGGGTATACATTGTGTTTCCACTATTACCTGACACTTTTGATTAGTAAAGCCAGTTTTTCTGCACTAGGCAGAGTACAGCTACCTCAGGACTGTCAGATTAGACTCTCTCTGGTTGCTCCCCCCCCCACCTAGCTTTACACCGCTTGTACACATTAATGCATAAGGTGTGTCTCTATTTGATGATAAACAGAACTCCGATTCTTTTGGCCCGAACTAATCTTTTTTTAAGTTTCATTGTTTTCACTGTATTTTATAATTAATTGAACTTGCATTAACTTAATTTAGGGGTTTTGTTTTGAGTAGGGGTGGGTTGGACAAAAGATGTATATGTTACCGTTTAGTGGGTAAGGCCAGAGACAAAGGAGTAGAAAATTTAACCAACAAAGGTTTAAGTGTTGCATTCAAAACATGAATTTTACAATGCAAAACCAAAATGTTTCATGCTACCTTTTTTTCTACTTGTAGGAAAATACACTCATGAACCATTTGAATTAAAATGCGTGTCTTCATTTTACGAGCTGGTCTGTTCCTGTGATGCAACACAGCAAGTTTTAGAACAAATGTACTTGAATAAATGAAATTAATGTACAGAGATTTAGTTGCATAGCTGAGCACAAGATTGACAGCTGGCAGGGGCTTCTTTGCGAAGCCGCTTCTATTTGGCCCTCACCAGCCAGTCTGGTAGTGGCCTGTATATTTGTACACATGCAGCACATATATCCAAACGGTACAAATAATTTTTTTTTTTTTACGAAATATAGCTTTCTGGCATTTAGTTGTCCATTGCGTCACACTATTTCTTGCTTGCTAAAACGGATGCATGTCCCTGACTATGCCCTTGGTGTGCGTTTTCAGTATTTTTTTCTAACAATCATGCACATTCCCTTAGCCTTCAGTGGACTTGCATTTAAGTGAGTGCCACGGACATTGCCTTCACACATTTCTCCGTTCTCTTTCACCATGTTAAAACAATGTCCCGAAGCCTCAAGTTTTCTGACAATGGACCAACCCTGCTGACATGTAAATCTGTTGAATTCTCACTACGACTACTGTGGCTGTTTATAGCCGCGTTTAACACATGGCCATATCAGCTTGAATACATTCCACTGTTATATTCCACTGCAATATATGCTGTTTTTAAGAAATATATAATATATTGTAAAGACTTTGCTCAAATTACTTGCGTGATTGTTTTCTTTCCCCGTTTAATTTCAATCTCGTCTCTGAATGAAAAGAATACACCATTAGTTTTTTTATTATTAGAATGGTCCGTACACTGTGGTCTGACTTGCTCAGGAACTGAACTTGGATGTTGGCATAACTGACTCAAATGAAAACACTATTGCCATTAGAAATATGTTGCAGTCTCTTCTTGTTGCCTTTTGTATTAATCATTCGATTATTTTCCTCTTTGTCATACTTGCTAATCTGCTAGATATTTATTTAATAGTGCACTTTAGCATTTCTCTTTCAGTCGAAAACATTCAAAAATAGTTTTTATTGGCAGTTATTGCTTGTGTTGGGAAACCTCAGGCTTCTGTGTCGTGCACTAATCACTAGTAATAATGAATAAATAACAGAAATGAGAAAAAAAAATAGTGTGTATGGAAGCAAGCAGCATCATCAACATCATTTTCTACCCTGCATGACAATGTCTACATTGCCTAATGCTGATGAGAGTTTGCTGCATTTTTTTTTTGTGTGGGTGTAAATTGTCATAGTTTTATATACATGTATCATATAGTATAATGCATGCCTTCAGTTGTAATTAGCCAAATAATTTAATCTATATTTATATAGCAACTCGCTGTGTACATTGCTGCTAAATGGTATGATATGATTAAACACATCATTTTACAAATAAACTCTGCAGTTAATTTTAACAGTGCTGACGTTCATGCTTTGTGCCTCTCTGTGTGTATCTGTTAGGAAAAGCCATTTAATAAATGTATATAAACGTAAAATGAAGGAGTAGGCTTTCCTTTATTCAGTCGGTTACCTGAATCAGCGTCGTTAAACTAAGCAGCCTGCTTCTTTTTATTGTCCATAAAATAATCAATAAAGGCATGAGGTCATTAATGACATTTCCATCATAAACAATTAGTACGTGTTTGTTGAAGGTATTAAAGTATAAAGATGTCCTGAGCTGTCCTTACGCCTGTAGTGTCTAAATTTGAACACTTGAAGGCGACAGATACAATATTTTGCGCTAAAATACGGTCCAATTAAAATGACATCATCTTATTTCACATATAAACACAGCTGCATCTTTTATGTAACCAATGACCGAAATCAGTTAAATTTGACAACGGAATAATTGAAGCCTGTCACAACCGAATGGGCATTTTACAGTGCCAGTAATTAGCTGTACTAAAATAAAGACACGAAAGGTTTTATATTTGCAAATTACGTTATTATATATAGGCCTAATGTTGGATATTTATCTAAATCTAAAAAAAACATCTAAAAACAAAAACATGACATTTGTATTTCAAGGACATTACAAAAATAATTATTCCACAAATCTTGCTTGCTCTTCTTACAGGGAAAAAGTCTGCATGAGCATGTAAACGCATCTCGAACAAAACAGACTGCATTCCCCTAACTTACATAAAAAGTTTGATATTTAAACCACACCACGCTTACTACAAGCCCCCTGACCTATGCGGTGAAGCAGCCTGTCGCTTTAAATCGAACCCATGCTGGGAGAGCTGTCAATCATGTCCCGTAGCCCCGCCCCTTCCTGCAGCAGCAGCAGCGGCGTCTAGTGCTTTTCATACAGAGGCATTACGTACAGCAGACACGCCAAATCTGCACAGTCTAATTATCAGCGACAAAATGGGATAATCGCGAGCGTCTTTAGAGAATTTCGTCAACGGGAACTAAAACGACCGATCGAGGAGAGTGATTTTTATTATTATTATTATTATTATTATTATTTCCAGTCTACACAGACGTAAGCACAAAGGGCTTGGGGATAATGGTGATAAAAAAAAGACATCACATTATGAACGCAGGACAACTGAGAATACATCACCACAGACAAGACCGGACCACATAAATTGTTTAAGGCGACCAGTTTAATTTGAAAAGCATTCTAAGGATTATTTTGTTCATCTCGTGCGCTCTGGAGAACAGATGCTGTCATTGTGCTGGGGACCGAGATTTGTGCGCGTGATATTCTGCAAGTGGTCTCGTCGGAATGGTGCGCGAGATGAGACTGCGCGTGCCTTTATTGTTTCCGCGCGACATGCTCAATAACGGTCGTTCTGTCGTTGAACAACTCGAGCCCAACGACGATAATTTTGGTACGGAAAGACTGAGACTTCTAGTGACAATTCCAGGGAAATCATGAACGAAGTGTTTTGTAAACGTTTGTATTAAGTGTTACCGAAGAAATATCCTTTATTATGAACGGGCACTGCCGACTTTTCATACTTTCCTCAATTTTCCTTTTCCTCAGCTAGATTCTACTTAGTTGGAAATACTTGACCGTGTGTTCCTGACCAATTTGGTATTCTCAAATAGCCTGAGCAAACACAATGGTGGAGCCTGTGGGTTTCATAGAAGCCTGGAAAGCACAGTTTCCAGAGTCCGAGCCTCCGAAGATGGAGCTGAGGTCTGTTGGGGGAATTGAACAAGAACTGGAGAAGTGCAAAGCGTCCATAAGACACTTGGAAATGGAGGTGAACAAAGAGCGCTTCCGGATGATCTACCTTCAAACGCTGCTGGCCAAGGAGCGAAAGAGCTACGACCGACAGAGATGGGGTTTCAGGAAGCCACCTCATATGACCGAAGGGGACCCCCAAGCTGTTGGGGCAGATTCTCAGCATCTCCATGCACAGGAGCAGGGACAGCCAGAGCGCAGCAGGTATCAGCCTGTGGGGGAGTCCAGAGCAAAACCACGACCACCCCCTGCCAGGAAGTCAGCCTCCCACGGTGATGGATTGGAGCTACAGTCATCATTTGAGGCGCACCAGGCAGGGCCGGTCAGTGAGACTGACGGGCTCTCACCATCCACACAGAGGGGTGGAGTTTCCCCTCGCAGACCCCATCCACCACCTGACAAGGAGTTGCCCTCAGATCCGTCCCCCAAAGACAAGCCAGGCATGGGGCTCGGGGTGGCAGCCTTGCGTTCGAACTTTGAGAGAATCAAACGGGCCAACTCACAGTCAGCCAGTGATGGAAAATCAGGCCAAGAGAAACCGTTCTACACCAACGTGGAGTTCCATCACGACAGGGGCCTGGTAAAAGTCAACGACCGCGAGGTCTCCGACAAAATTAGCTCTCTTGGGAACCAAGCCATGCAGATGGAGCGCAAAAGGTCACTTCATTCACTTCCAGGAAACCTGGCTACGGTCGCAGGTGATCTTCGCCCCAGGCCTGTCTATAGGGGACGCTCTACCGAAAGCACCTGCGGATACGACGCCGAGTATGAAGACGGTGAACCCAGTCCTCGCTACAGCACTGCGAGACCAAACGGGGCTAAACCACCACCGCCGCCATGGCAGCCATCAGATTTCCAGCCATACACTAGTGTCTACGTCGGAGGGATGATGTCAGGAGACGGTGGTGAAGGTAGGGTCACTATGAGAGACCATGGAGGAAGTGACGACCATCTTCTCACCTGGCCCAGGAGGTCGTACTCGCCCGGAAGCTTCGAGGATGTGGGAGGCGGAGGAGGCGGATACACGCCAGACTGCAGCTCCAATGAGAACCTGACGTCCAGCGAGGAAGACTTCTCCTCGGGACAGTCCAGTCACGTGTCACCCAGCCCTACGACAGCCTACCGCCGCCCGCTTCGAGAGAAGAGCCGCTCACCTTCTCAGAACTCCCAGAATTCTCAGCACTCGTTTGACAGCAGCAGCCCCCCTACACCCCAGACACAGAAACGACACCGACAGCAACACGTTGTGGTGTCTGAGGCCACCATTGTGGGCGTAAGGAAAACAGGACAAATCTGGCCCCATGATGGAGACCCTATTGCCTCTAGTCGGGCTTCCCATGATAACAGTTACCATGGAGATCTAGGTAAGTCATGTTTATGTTGTTGTTGTTCTGTTTTTCTTATCACAGGTGAAGCGTTTCCTAGCAAATATTAGATACAGCGAAAAATGCTTTATATAAGCCAAACTGGTTGCTGCTGTAAGACTGTAAATGAGACGTGACATCACTGATGACATCATTGTCAAGCTGATATGCTGAGTAGCAGCGGGCAGCATGGCTGAATAATTGCGAATCAAAGCTTTTGGCAAGACACACTCTCCTTACAGCGATAAAGAGTGGGCATTTTGTGTTTTTTTTTCTCTGCCTGCTTGATCAGTCAACCTTTCTGTGTTTTCTCCTTTTATATTCTGTTATTCTTCCATTAAATCCCTCCTCTGTCAGCTTCTATGTTTCCCGTCCCAAGCTATTGTCCACTTTTGTTTCACGCTCTGTCTGTATCGGTCAGATACTGTGGCGACTGCTTGCTGCGGTTGGTTAGTCCGGTCCAATGAGACTCATATATGAGGAGTAATTAACTGGACAAGCTTATTTATGATCATGAGGTTAAGACGTGCATATCAGAGTTTGTTTCTTTATGCAGGAGAGGAGCCGAGGAGCTTTCGCTCATGTCACATGCTGCTGTGGGAATCTCCCGTATTCATTTTTATCGCACTGTATGCTAATACCATGATTAATTGACTTTGGAGTTTATAAGGAAGAAATCATTCAGTTTCCCTGTTTGTTTCAGTGTAGTGGAGTGGATTGGGACTCATGTTATCCATCTCTTGTGAAATGCTGTAGTCAAGTAAAGGTAAAAAAGGGAGAACTAATGATTTATGAGTACAGCCATATGAAAAAATAGTGATAAACCTTTGGAGTTTGAAAATCATATGTACTGTGCACTTCTGCAGATTACATACAATTGTTTTTCCTGCATGATGTGATTTTCAGTAGCAAAATTCTTAAGCAGTAAAAAGAGTAGATTTTGTGGAGGGCCAGGGAAGATGTCGAGAGGGCAAGTAAAATTAACTACTGGACCAATTGGGTCACCTTGGGTCAAGCTTACCAAGGCTGCATTTATTTGCTCAAAAATACAGTAAACGGCAATATTCTGTAATAATATAATAACAAAAATGTAATTTATTTAACATCTAATTTATTTCTGTGATGGCATACCAGACTTTTTATCAGCCATGATGACCACTTTTTGCTTTCATTGGAATAAATTAATTCTGATTGACGTAGTGTTTACATGAACATGAAATAAAGTGATTGGGTTGATGTCACAAGCTTCTGATCGGATAATCTTTTGACATGCATGCATTGCATGAGTATACAGAGTGTCCTGCTGTTTTCACATATTGTTTTAAATCTCTATATTTATCTACTTTCCTAATTAGGCAACAACCAGCACATTAACTATTTTGCTTACATTAGAAAGCAGTAAAAGTGCCTCTTTCCTGTGCCCCAAACCAATCGTCTGTGGATGAGAGTTTTAAACAAGGACTGGTGGGACGCTGTCCTCCTCCACTTCATAGACACTGAGTTAAAGCAGAATTTTAAAATGACCGTAACAGCTCATTCTACACATCCTACGTACTTACACTATTTGTATGTCACTGCACATGTGCAGTACTTTCCAGTTTCAGTTTTCAATCCGAAGTAGTGTTTACATGTCCAGGAACTAATTAACTCTTATTTTGTTGGTGAACAGGTCGTTTTTACAATTTCAGCAAAACCTCATGGGCTTTTTTAGGTAATACAATGAATGTACATAATCAATGAACACTGAACTTTCAGCAGGCACTAATCTTTCAACTCGCCTCAAACTTTTGCTGGCTCCATGGCTAGTAAGCAGTTCTTATTGTTGAGCCCTACAGAAGTAGGAATTCTTTCTGACCCAAAGTATAGCATAGTACTGTTACCTAATAAGCAGGTGTCTGGAAGATTCAACCAGAGAGGCCGATATCCATGAGTCTGACTCATCAGACTGCTATTTCCATGGTCAGACTGTCTTTATAAGCATTCCAAACTTTGAACTGCATTGGTTTACTTGTTTTGTCCAGTATCTTCTAACTTGTTTCTCGCCAAGAATCAGAATGACATCAGCTATCAGAATGACTACAGAGGGGAGGCGGTGTCGTGTGGCACGCTTGGCTTGAAATCCCAAGGCTTTGAGCTGATGAGGTGAATTGTACTTTGGTGTGAAGCAGACAGACCCGGAGGGCGTTGGCACGGCCCGTCCATTTAAATGCCAGGAAGATTCTCTTTGTGCAAGAGTGAGATAACACAGAAGGCGGACAAAGATAGATAGACACCAGCTGAGCACAGTTCAGTAAGCTCCAGGTTCTTTTGTCCTCATACTGACTTAAAATCAATGTGAATAAGTTTGAAAACCACCTGAGCTCGCTTATTTTTAAAAGTTAGCATGGCTTAATATAACCTTGTAGTAAAAGTCTGTAGATCTTTAACCTGATTAAATGATTTTCTACTTTAATATGCAACCAGTTATCTGCAAATCAATTTACATTCTAGCCTGAGATGATTTGCACATTTGTTCCTCTTAAACAGTGAATCAAGCCAGTCAGAATGAAATCAATAGAGCGGCCATTATTCTAAAGAAGAAAGCCTTCGCAGGCCATGCAGGTTACCATTAGCTTGGCAGCATGCAACCAAGAAAAAGATGCTATCTCATATGATCTTACCTGCCTTTTTATTATGTTTGACTTGCTGCTTAGAAACATTATATTTTTAAAGGACACTGCCAAGGAGAGGAATGAAATCCAGTGGCCCAAAACCATAATGCTGTAAGAGAAGAGAGAGGCTGGAGGACATAGCGTGTGCTGAACTGCTGTCTCTCGCTTCAGTGGACATGTGAAGATGTGAGGGCTGCTGAGACACAGATAGGAAAGGCTCTCATTGCGTAATGGTGTGAACAGTCCCACTCTTGCATGTGTGATTTTGACGTTTGCATGCATTTATTAGATCTTCGAGCATTTGCGTTAAAACAGATAGAGTTCACAGACACCTCTGTGTCCTAATTGCCAGCCTATCCCTGGCATCCTTGAAAATTTGCAATTCGGAAGCATGTCAATAAAAGCATTATTTCAGCACACAAGAATCAGGCCCATCTGCTGAGGTTTCTGCATCTCTTGTTTCCTCGTCTTCCTCTGGGGACTGTTCCCACAGTCAATGTCCCCCTTGTAAACAACAATTGTAATTGTTTCCCGATGGTCCTCTGGTGTTTTGAAGTGGGCATCCAGGAAGAAATGTCTTTCTGTGGTTTACAGATCAGTAGCAGTGTCCTTTGGGGTGAATAGCGAGTGAGTCACAGAGAAAACAAGAGGCAGGGAATGACAGAAAACAGAAAGTTCTCAGACAAACACCCAGGAAAACATTACTCATTCATTAAACAGACCAGGTAGCTGCTGTGCTCTGTGTTCAGTATGTTTGCATAAATCACAAATGGCGTTTACAGTGACACTGGCATTTCAGGTAGTTGGAAATGAATTGGCGGTTTTGTAAAAAGTCTTGTGTAAGTCTGCTAAAATTGTCTTTCTCTTTCCCACTGCATGAATATGAATACTGAGGTTTTCGGATGTGACATGTGGGAGGATATGCTGATAAAAATGTATTGTGAGTAAGCTGATAACCTGGGCTTGGATGTTAGATGTTATGTTAGGGATTGAATTTGCAAGAATTAAGAATAAAAAGGTTCTTCTTAAATGTTCTTCCGAAGTACATTAAAATGAGAACATGTCTGCAGCATCACATGCATGCATTGTTGTACATTCATTGTTGTGAATGTGTGTCAAATACTGACATGGAGGAAAATAAATTGTTGAATAAAGCTGTTTTTTTTTTTGTGCACAAAAGTATTAGCTTAATAAAATTAAAGGTGCCATAGAATGCATTGAGAGAATATTTTAAATTGTTCTCTGATATGTACATAGAAGGTATGTAGC
>JAUMHQ010000085.1:6616238-6639186 GCA_032361165.1 Enteromius paludinosus
CTCTTCTCTTCTCTTCTCTTCTCTTCTCTTCTCTTCTCTTCTCTTCTCTTCTCTTCTCTTCTCTTCTCTTCTCTTCAATTCAATTCAATTCAATTCAATTCAATTCAATTCAATCCCAATCCCAATCCCAATTCCAATTCCAATTCCAATTCCAATCCCAATTCAGTTTGCTTTATTGGCATGACACACTTGGGTACATATTGCCAAAGCGTTGTACACATCAGAATAAAAGGACAAATACACATACAATATACATCCAAAAATAAAACAGAAACAAAACACATTCATAAATATACACATAATATATAAACATTAATGTACTAATACTGTAGATGTGCTCATTCTTCACTTCTTATATTGTGGCAGTTATAAATATGATATGCTACTAAAGAGGAAGTAGATCCTTCACCCAGTAATATTTTTAATTTTTCATGTTCATGGAGTGACAGGAAGTCAGGAATACTCTGCTGTATATGACTGTACAGTGAGTCTCTTAAAGACGTATGTTTGTCATAATGAAGGAGGAAGTGTTCTTCTGTTTTCACTGATCCTGATCTACATACACTACAGATTCTCTCTTCTTTAGGTAACCACATCTTTCTATGCCTTCCTCTTTCTATGGCCAGCTGGTGGTCACTAAGTCTGTACTTGGTCAGTGAGTCTCTTCTCGTCTCTTCTCGTCTCTTCTCGTCTCTTCTCGTCTCGTCTCTTCTCTTCTCTTCTCTTCTCTTCTCTTCTCTTCTCTTCTCTTCTCTTCTCTTCTCTTCTCTTCTCTTCTCTTCTCCTTTCAATCCAGGCTTTTTAACTGCATTAAGGCCACAGATTAGCCCAAATATTATAGTCACAACCAGACACTGCAGCTGTTACACAGTTAAGTTCCATAGAAAATTGGTGGCCATTATGAACAAAGCCTCATGACAGCACTCCCCACACCACAGTGTCCTTCTGAACAAACACGCTCTGGCCCAAATGGCAAAGTTTATCTTCACTTCTGTTTTCTTTCACTCACATTCTACTATCCTACTTCATAATATCTTCTCCTGAGGGGCTAGGCGTGTGCTGGTGACTGTTATTAATTCCGGAACTCTTTTCCTGCCCCACCAATGACTGATGTGTGGGAGTTTTCATGTTTTTAAAAATTTTGATAGCAAGGACCCCCAAATATGATGATTTCCTTCCCAAGCTATAAAGGCTATATGCTTGCACTGTCTGAGAGACAGCGCTATCTGAGTGGTGCTCGCACTTGAAGATGGTGCTCAAATTTTTGCAGCTTTATAGGCCTTGAATGGTTAAATACACAAACTTATGTCAAAAAGCTAATTTCTACAAGTATAAACACAGTAATTTAGGTCTTAAGTGAAAGAAAACAGCTGAAAGAAAACCCTTCCTGACAGCTCTTAAAGTGACAGCAGTCTAATATTCCTGCTGTTTGTCATTCATGTAAATCAAACAACAAAAGAGAGCAAATCTCTTAATGCTCTTGACTAAATCCCTTTATTTTTTTTTTACTTTAATAAGACTTTATTTGATTACTTTATACAATGCATGTATCATTCCTTATTTATTTGTTATAGTGTAGTCCTGTTTGGTATCGTTTCATTTTAAGGTGTCCATAATACAGAGCAATTACCTAATTAGGTACATAGTAGTAGCCATTGACCTTACATGAAATAAAATGTACTTATCATGGAGCAGCCTGTAATTACAGTTTGTAATTATGCAAATGTAACCGGCAGCTACTGTTACACAGATACTTACACTTTTTAATGTAATTACTTGTATTTAAGCTGTGTACTAATGGATTAACTCAATCTAAGATGCAGCTAGATAAGGTGTACAGTATAGATACACATGAAGTACACCTAAGTACAATCTTGATACACTTTATTTTAAGTAGCTTATGTCTGTGTACTTGAATTTATAATTACCTTTGTATAAAATCTGCAACCCAGGTGACATATAGCTGTGTAACAGGCTTGGTCTGTCATAAATGTGTAACATCTACATAATTGCAAACTGTAAGTATAAAATGTTCCATAACTTAGTTACAGAATAAGTACATTTAAGTAAGTACGGGTAAGTGCAACAGCTAAGTACTTAACAAGCAATTACTCTGTATTAATGACAAGAATGATTAAAATGTCTATGGTAACAAAGAACTTATCAGAAAAATATAGCGATTTGTGATATTTAGTGATACCGTGAAAAAAAATTACTTACTACGTTATATTACGTCCTGCCGCCCACCTCTATATATAAATATAAACAATATGAAATATTAAATATTTTTCTAAATAAAAAGTCTATGAAAGTGTGATAAGTTGGAGAACCTCTGCTCTATATGAAATCAGTTCTTAAACCCTGGTGATGTATATTGTGTGACAGGAGTGATGTCCCCACAGGGAAAGTGTATATATCCTCAGACTACACAGTGGTTTGATATTACAGCATTGTAGAAGGTGTCACGTATCAATGACGAGGAAGGCCTTGTATCACTTACTCTCTGTAAACACATATGCAGGGCTCAACATTAATGCTTTTTCGGTGGAGGCGGCATAAATGTTTTTACACGGTGGGAAATGGCAAATAGTGCTCAGCCAGACAATGTGCTTAATTTGAAGCCCTGTTTTGAATGCAGACAGTTGTTCATGCATGCTCTGTGTTGTCTGGTTATGTTTTGTGTCCTCAGTTCAACTTTACTCAGTGTCATCGGTTTTGACTTCTCTTCCTCCTTCCTTGCAAAGTACCAGACACCTACACACCTCTGCTAAAATGCTTCACGTTCTTCCTGGCTGCCACTGCAGTTGTGCTATCCGATAGGAAAGATCTCCCTTAGCGAGGCGTGAAATATTCTTGCTGATATGGAAAAAGAGAAGGAGTGAGTGAGTGAGCGAGCGAGCGAGCAAGGGAGGGTGAAATGGAGGAGGGGAACAGCGCTCAAGGTGACCTTGCGTGTAGACACAGAACAAGAGATGATGTTTGATGTTGCCATATCCAGGAAGCTCCACCCCCTGAAAACAGCAATTAAGGGACCAGCTCACCACGCTAAAATTATACATTTTTTTTGTCTTGGGGCTGAAGGGACAAGACGAAAACTTTCAGTCAGTAAAGTAATGTGATTACACGCAATGAATTGAATTACGCTCCGAGGTAAAATGGCATCAGCTGAGAGTACAATAAACATAATCGAATACAATTTGATGCGGCTTAAATTCAGACCACCTTGAATGGCAGCCAGTACCGGCGAAATATAATCGGCTGATATTGGGTCGGGGGAAGGGCGATTCCTTGGATTTGCTGTGCTGTGTAAATAATCTCTGTAGATGTTGATGGTCAAAATCGAAATGGCTTTATCTTGATCGAAAGGTATCAGTCTTATTTGCTTCTTTTATTTCATCTGGCATTATTCATTGAAAGCTAACAGCGTGTTACTAAAAAGAAAGCCAGCTAGATTTGTGCAAAGAAAGTGTATTGGAGAAGAAAAGACCCCAGTTGAGACCTAGCGGCTGTATGGTGTTCTCTTAGATAGCTTTGGCCTGGCTTTGAACCTTCACTTCTTCATCTGTGTTTCTGTTTCCTCCCTGTTGACACTTATTAGCATTTCCCTTCAGGGCTATTCCGTCCTGCTGGTGGACTGTCTGTCAGACCACTCACCTTTTACTGTGACCTTGTGTGTGTGTGTGTTTGTATTATTTCTGTATAGCAATGGCACTCTCATTGAAAAAGCAGAATTCAATGAATGAAAATTACTTGCCCAGGCTAGATAGAAATATTCCATATTTTACATTCTTTATTGAGTCATTTATGTCAACCTCTTTATTCAGTTGCTTTATTTCAGTAATGGAGCACACATATTGCTCTCATGTTGCCATCACAAGTTCAAATCTAGCCTAATTTCCCATCCCTGTTCCAACCTTTTTTTTCCCATTCTCAATCACTTAAAGGCGAAAGACCAAAAGTAGACAATAAAAAGACATCTAGATGACTAACTTTATAAGCATAGGGCTAAAATATGGGTTGTGGCAGACAGTATAATATTTTATGTGTGAAATCTGTATTGTTCCCAAGTACAATGCCTGAATAAGAGACCTATTTTACATTTTGTCTCTTTATTCTACCCCACCCACACACCAGCATCACAAATCTTCGGGTTTTATGTGTGTGCTTTGGCTCCAGATTGGAGCAATTACCAGGACGTGGCCCCCCATCTCACACACACATTGCTACACACACTCTACCACTTACCGTGTGCCAATGTGGCCACCCAGAGCTATTTAAACTTCCTAATTATAAGGCAGATTACTGACCCAAGAGAGCTCTAATTATTGGTGCTAATTTTGGGTCATCAGACACCATTTTGACGTGATTGTGGTAACTGTGTTATAAGTTAGAATGATGCATGTCTCCACAGTAAAATTTATTTTTACTTTGCTGTCTACCGTACTTCATAGGCAGCATACTAACTGAAATGGTGCTTCATAAGTGATTGTGAAATGCTTAACATGCGCAATCACTCATTAGAAACATAAGTTTATCCCCATGAAGCAATATTAGCTAGCAACATTGTTGTGTTTTTAAATAGTCTGTTTTTATTGATACTTTTTGGCACTGAGTGAAATATATTCATCCATAGAAGTAGAAAATGGAGTAAAGGATACTGAAAAAACATTTTGTTTTACACATTTTGGGATTTCTCCCAAAAAAAAAAAACACTGGATGGAAGCGCAAAGATGCACATTAAAAAACTTATGCGCTCAACTAAATAGGATAAATTTCTTATATGTTGAGGAAACATGCACATGAACTACGATCGAAACCTAAGCCTAAATTCCTTTAGGCACATATAAAAAAAAAAAACATGCGACTTTGCAATGGAACAAAATGATGGACTAATCTCATTGCACAGCATCTGAAATGCTATTTTTATCATTCTAAATGCTTGAGCAAAGTTTCGTCTAAGTGCTTTGTTACAATTAACTCCCAGAACTGTGTTTCCAAATAGCAGGCTCCAAAAATAAGATAGCATGACCATGTTTGGTCTGCACGCTCTAAAGCTTGTAATTAATAGTATTCAAAAATGATTACTGCAGCAAATTCAGATTTTCTTCATGATATTTAGTGGAAGTTAATCAGGGAGTGACTATTTAATTCTCTTCAATTCTCTGGATCGAAGCAGCGCTTTATTCACAGATGTTTTGTGCGAAATTCCAAGTTTTTTTGGGACTTTGGATGGAAACATAGCGACTACTAATACTATATTTTGTAATTGTATGCATCCTTGATGAGCATTAGAGACTTCTTTCACAATCCTCTTGCGACCCCAAACCTTTGAACGGTAGCATATTATTTTTCATATTTATTTTGGCGTTTTTCGAGTAAGTTCTTGTTTAAGGTCATGTTGAATTTTCCACTGCCCTGACAAGAGGCTTTATGTAACTGTCAGACATTGTGTTCCACTCAACCAGGACTTTAATGGACAAAAACGCTTAAACAAATCATTTGTATTTGATAAATTGCCTTGCTTGGCACGTTGCTGAACATTTGTAGATATTGATTAGCTGGATTGCTTACAGTACTGGATTTGCGTGCTGTTTTTTTCCCCCTAGAAGCCAAGTCGTAATTTAGTCTGCATTGCAGTTTGGTGAGAAATCGTATCGGCCGTACACATCAGAAAACTCACAGACATGTGTAACTTGAATCAAACGCTGGATGAAAATCACAAAGACGACACATCCTCAGCTGGGACTAAATACCTCTAGACATGTTATGCTTTCCATGCAAGCAAGTTTTAAATGGCTCCTCCAGTCTTTTTTTAAAAGGATAAGAGATTTAAGATGGCTTATGAAAATAAGTCTCAAGGAACTTTTTAAGATATTTGAAGTCATGGCTGACGCACTTTTTTTTGTACATAGTACTGCAGTTATATTGCAAGCTCAGATGTCCTAGTACTGTTTTTTTTTAAAGTTTGGATTTAAACGTTTCTTTGTTAGGTTAGTGCAAATGTCAAAACGCAGTCCTAGATTTTTTTGTAGCTCATTGAATTCATATTCTGTAGCAAGACGCCGGAGCTGTCGATAGCCCATTAACTGAATTTTTGATGCAAGCAGACTTCATATGCTGTATGAGATGCAAATGACAAATTTTTGTGCTGTACTTGAACAAAAGAGCATAATCCAAATGTGATTTATCAGACTATATTTACATTTACAGCACATTTATCAAATAAATACAAGCTGTAGTTTTTGGTGAGCATAAGAAAAAAATATTTTGGCTGACCCCAACGTTTAAATGCTTGTGTGTATGTGTAGGGGTGAAAAATGTCTAAAACGTCATTGCTATGAGCTATTAAGAGGGAGAGACAAAGATGTAGACAGGGTTGACGAGGACTGGAGAGACAGAGACACACGCTCTGCAGGGGTCAGACTGCTGGAGCCTTTCCTGTCTCCTTCTCTCCCGATCTCTCCCGGGGATGGGAAAAGTAATAAGCTTCAGGAGTGGCACGGTGCCCTAAGGAATGCGAGAGCTACATACAGCCTGTCAGAACACTCAGGATTTATGATGGTTATTAAAGAGTTCAATTATAAACTTATCGATGGTGTGAGTGTTTGTGTAGCACCCGTAGTGTAGTGTGTGTTTATAGGTGTGCTTTATTGCACATGAGAGGCTGTGTAGTATTCAAGAATGAGAGTTTGTGTTAGTGTGTTGATGCCATGTGACAGTTCTCTTCTCACCTTGATAAACTGTTCTATAGGAGATGACCAATCACAGCAGCTGTACAGCAGATACTCTGTCACATGGTCCTCTCAGGACTCTGTTCTGTCCCAAATTGCCATTTTGAAAGATCTAAAGGTGAAGTGTATCATTTTTGTGCCACCAGCATCATCTTACAGATTTGCGGAGATATTAATTGTTTTACCTTTGAAGTGTAGGCTAACATGTTGGCCTACATCTATCTATATATTTGTTTCAAAAATAAAATAATAAAAACTAAATAAATAAATAAAATCACCCTTTGACTATGAATAGGTTTTAATATTTATTGAATATCAATAAAAAAATTCTTATAAAAAAAATATTGCATTTTCTAATAATAAAAAAATATTTATAAAAAATAAAACAAATATTTAAAATCAAACAATAATTTTTACTGATAGATTATGTATAGTATTATCTGCATATTTAACTGGGATAGGACGATTAAATAAAAAATGAAAAAAAACTTCATATTTAACACGCTTAAAACAAACACATACACATTTCTCCCTGTCCTGTCATCTCTAGATTGGCTGACACACTCATTAGAAGGTGTTGAGACACAGAGGAGGAGACGCTGATGAGGAGACCAAGTTTAGCTGGGAACATGTTGATGGATCGTGTTGTTTCAAGAGGCGTGAAAGAGCTAGTGATTTGGGCGGAGGGATAAGGAAGAGAGATAGAGAGAGCGAAAATAGGTCAGCAGTGAGAAATTGAAGCCTGTACTAAGAGTTTCTGTCATTTGAATCAATAACACAGATGGTGACTTGCTCCAAAACTGCTTGTTTAGATAAACTCTGTGATCCCTGACACTCAGACCACCGTCCTCTTCATGACTGGTAGTTAAGGGGCAGGGCAGAATAAGGTTGTCTTGTTTTAATGGGCAGCCTTGTGTCTGGAGTCCTGATGCCCCCACAGACAGCCGGAGCCCAGGGGGATGAAAATGGGAGGGCATCACTGGGAATGTAAAAATGTTGACATGGAAGACTGAACTTGTTTTGGGAAAGGAGGAGAAAGGGAGTGCGAACACGTGCTGGGTTCCCACAATCTCTTTTTTTCGAATGGTCATTTTTCTTGGGGTCAGCGATTAAGGATTGTGAAATCCCCTCCACACGAACGCTTACAATAGAAATCTGCCACTTCACTGCATCTGATTGGTCAACCAAAGAGCATGAGGTCACATGGTCACCCTGAATCCCTCTAGAGCTTTTGTTCAGCTAAATCAGAGTGTGACTTCCTTAATGCTTTTTACTGAGTTCCCCCTCTGACTTTTATTTGTTTTGTCAAGTCTTTAAGAGCAGATATTTAGAAAAGCCTCTCTGAGAGACATTTTTTAGGCTTGCATGCTCTAGTACATCCAGCATGTCTCTGTATTGTACAAGAACTAAAATGATTTGATGAAGCTATGCACTAAATAATTCAGATAAACTAAACTCTCAGGAGCCAGTGCAAACAGATGCAAAACGTTTCTTATTCACTAACCAAACAGAATTCAGTGTAACATATTTTTCTTTCGTAATCGCCATAATCATTTTAATGGAAATGACATGTACACTGGAGCACATAGTTTTTGACTGCATTGAAAGCACTATAAACTTCATTCAGGTGCTGTTCGCAATAGATGTTTCGTGAGAGCAGCACTAAAGGTGGATCGATTTGTTTTGGAATATTATGATGCTGATTGATAACTCGGTAGCGTGAGCCAAGGCCCTGCTGTCTCATTAGGCCCTGCTGAGCGCCCCATTAGTCGTCTCTGTTGTGTCTTAAATAGATGGATGCATACAGTATGGCTTTAGGCTCATGTATCAGGGTGGGTTTTTGGTGTCTGGTGGAGAGGCTGTTCATTAATCATTGATGGCTGTTGGTTAGGGTTGTCTGTCCATATTACACACAGACACACACACTGAGCTCACAAGTTGTATATAAGCAAACGACCTCCGTATTCAGACATACTCAGAAACTCATGAAAAAGTAATGAAAAGCAGCTGACATTCCCAAACTGAAAATCAATTGCATGTTACAGTAGACCTTCGTACAATACCTCTTCAGATTGCGTCATCATGTCTTTGGTCTGTTCTGTGGACACACAAATGTTTGGATGAATATCCAGGGCACACTTGACTGAGGATAGAAAGATGGCAAACTGTGTAATTATGGAAAAATAATACATAAAGTGGTTTGTAAGTCTTCTTTGTAAGTCATATAATAACTTAATAATGCATAATAATGAAAAATGTTTACATCTCCCCTAGATGACTTTTAGACTTTTTATTCCATGATATAACCTAGAAATGATCATTATTCAACACACATTTAATCTTTAACGCTAATAACTGAATTTATATATTTTTTTTCTTATTGAACAATATAATGCAGTAATGCCTAAAGTGTCATTTATATTGTTTTTTAATGTAAATATAAGAAATAAGTAGTATTTTCATTATCATGTGACCGAGAGCATTTCATTGTTCAATATTTCACTTTGTGTTTCACTTAACATTTAATCTAGTCTTTTTATTAAAGACACAGGCTTTAAGTAAATGTAGTGTACAGATCACAGACCCACATTTAAAACATTTACATGACATCACCACCCACTTTAATTTGTGACAGTTTGCTGCCTCCGCCCTGAGGTTGTTCTGGAAGCCCTTGATGATATGACAGCTTTTATTGTTTTTTGTGTTTTATTTTTATTTTTATCAGTAACACAGTATTCTCTTCTCCATGTTTCTCCTCCACAAAGCGGGCAGTTACCCCTACAAAAACATTCCTACTCAAAGATTACTGGAGCAAGCAAGGATTTGGATAGACTGTTTATGGTCAAACTTTGAATGAACCCTCTGTTGATCTACGCCTGCATGTGGGAAAGTCATTGCAGGTAAATTCTGGTGAGCTGCATCTCTCGTAAGCCACCGGAGGTGAACCCATTACATCATTCACTGCATGGAAGGATCCAACATAGTGTTGCCATGACACCGCATCGACCTTGTCGTCTGATTGGTTGGTTAAGAGCCTGGATGCTCCCACTTGAGTCCTGTTTGCCTTATTGTATTGTTCTTTGTGGTTGAAACAAGGTACATATAGGCATTTTATGACATCGCATGCACCTATTGGTTTTGAAATATTTAAAAATATTAAGGAAATTTATTAAATGAATGCTTGCATTAGGTAAACAGGTGTTTTCTGTTATAACATGTATTTTAACACGTCTGTAGTGATGTATTGATCAACGTGTAGGACCAGAATAATAAATTTTATATTAAACAGTAATCACTTTTCAGCACAAACAAAATGGTATTATTTTTGAACACACGTGCTGGTTGGTTATTCAGCATTGATTGAGAGGCTATTCACCCTGCAGTATTAGAACATTTTCTCTCTTAACGGCACATATAGCAAAAACACTCATGGTTCTTGATACACTGCTCTTAAATGTAGTAAACTTCTGCCTGTCTACTGTAACTAGGGCCCTATGATTTCAACGATGCAGAAAACGCAGTCATAAAAACAGAAGTTTGTGTATAATGCGCGGGATGTCTTGGAATTTGCCAAATATTTGCAGTCACATGGTGCACAAACTGACATGTGTGCGACGCTTGCGCTTTTTCCAGCCTCTGCCACCTCAATATATGAATACATGATACGTGATCTCTAGAATTGCTCTGAACACAGCATTTCTGATAGATAAAGAAATTAACTTTTTAATAAAAAGCAATTCTTTTGATATGCTTTTGAATATTCAAATTGATTGAAACCCTTAAAATTTATGAAAGAAAGTAAACAAAAATTTAATTTTTTTTTTTTTTATAACATATAAATTCTAGAAAAATTTAAACCAGGAAAAAAAATGAATTTGGGGAAAGATAAAACTGATATCATAGGGCCCTAGTTACCATAACTTACTTGATTATAGTAATCTGAGAACAGGATGAATTATGTGACATTTAGTGAGTTATCTTTGGTGTCTTCGCGCATTATATTCTTGAGTTCTAAATTAGAACCCTCTCTCCATTTCTGTGTAAATGACAGCTCCTGTTGAGAGGTTTGCTGCGTGGGTTGGTGACCTGTAGTACTTTCTGTTGGTCAGCTAGTTCTGGTGGTCACAGTGGAGCTGGCTTTTAGTCAAGTACCTGTCTGTGCTGTCTTCATAGAGATCCAGTGTTGTTATTGTAAACTAAAACTCTTAAAACCGTTTTCCTTGATTGAAATAAAACTGAAATAAAATAAAATAACATATTAGATAAAACATTTAAATAATTGAATATGTTGAATTACTAAAATTAAATCTAAATTTAAAAAACGATAAAAATAAGCATATTTACTATAACTTAAACTGAAATTAATAAAATAAAATTGAAATTTGAATACACTCCTCTTGGTAACTCAACCATGATCAAATTAGTCCAAAAATGATGAATGACTGCTCTACTGCTTACAGTGTTTAGAGGAACAGACAGACAAAGAGAAAGTTGTTTTTAAGTCCTTTTATGAACCTTTCAAGTGTAGTCCTTTTGTCAGTCAGAGAAGGAAAACTGCATGTCAACCTAGATGAAGTATTAACAGCATGATGGCTGTCCTATTGACACATCCATCCTCGATGCCTACACTCTATATGCCTGAAAACCATCTGTCTGTGGTAACATCATGACTGAGTGATTTATGGGACATTTAGTAGATACCTTTGTGTAGTGTGCTTTTCCTTCCCCCGATGAGTCGTTTTGCTCCCTGTACTCTTAATGGGATCTTTGTGGAGGGTGACCAGTGCTGTTGGGGATAATTCTCTGGAAATGATGCTGTTTTATAGCATTTGCGTTAGCTAGGATATATCTGATAGTGGCTGTTTTTCGAATGTTGTCCAGCTTGAGTGGTCTGATGTGTTGATCTGTGGAAGAGCCTATCATGGCTTGAGGGTTGTTTTTGAAGTCTCAGGGGAATAGGCTACATTCAATTTGTGCTATTGAATGGCAGCTTCTGTGAATCCTCCCCAAATTTATTGATTTTTTTCTCAGTGTCTCATGTCACAACGATGACTAAACGCAGCCTTCTTTTGTTCTTTTAGGATGACACATGCTGCATTTTGCCCCTCCTTCTAACGATCTCTCTTTTCCCATTCCTTTCTCTTTTTTGTTCCTTCTTTATTTATTCTTTATGATCTACACCTATGCTTGTTGTTCTGGATTTAGTGTACATACTGTTTTCTCTGGTCAGCCGGGATCATATCCACTTTGTTAATTTGTGCAAATCTTATATCCATCATTTTGACCTTGATGCGTATTATAAATTCTGTTTGTGTGTACACACTCCCTGTGCCCTTGATATACTGTATTGTGTGTGGCAGCTGCGTGCACATCTGGTAGGTGTAGTAGATGCTGGTGCGGCACTGCAGAGGTTTTGTAGCACCACCTCCCCGTTATCCCTTTCTCTTTTTTGCCCCTCCCCCAACCTGCCTTCTACTCTCTCATCTCAGGCCTAGACCCCCAGCACACACACAGAGGTCTTTTCCACATCATTTTAGGACACGCGCTCTACTGGGAAATCTCCTTTGTTTGACAGAGGCCTGGCTCTGCTGACGGAGGCATTGGAAAGGCATTAAATCTCAAAGAAAGCATTCAATAGGTGGATGACATGAAACATGTGATTTTATTGTTTTTGAAAGAGTTGGCAAATTTTTTGTGCAATGTGATTTTTAAAGAATAAAATAATTTGAACATTTTCTTAAGCTACCATAAAAAATGTTGGGGATTTTTGTTTTTTTAAATATATTTTGTAATATAATTCATTTCGATGATGGCAAAGCTGAATATTCAGCAGCTATTAAGTAGCTATATTACCATCCAAAGATTCAAATTTAATTTCTTGTGCAAATTTGAAAAATTGCATAAAACACTTGCAAATAAAGCATTGCTTCTATCCATCAAATCAAAGAAAACTGAATTGTCTCTTCCTCTGGCACAAAGCATCTCCAAAAAAAGTGGAAGAAGCCACTTAATATATAAATTTTCATATATGATGAATTGCTTGGACGTTAGATGCCTGCTGTTTAGGAAATAATTGGATGACAGACTTTGCTCCGGCATTTCAGAACTAAAACAACGTTCGCTGGTTATTCAGCTGTGCAAAAACATCTGACTATTTTGATGCGTGTGGTGGTTTTTGTTCCATCCAGCGTGTTTTATGCAATATACCAAAATGCACATAAAAATAGGTAAATGGAAACATGTGACATGTTTTTTTGAAAACATTCTAATATGCTTCTCAAGAAAAGTTTTTTACTATTATTATATTAAGAAGAGCAGAGAACAGAAAAGAACAGCATTTATTTGAAATAATCTGTAACATTATAAATATCTTTACTGTCACAAAAAGTTAATTGTATATTTGAAGTCAATCTGAAATGTTGGAAGAAAAAAAATGTTCACAGGAACGAGTCCAAGAACATCTTGCTGTTTTCCTTGACAATTCTCTAGATGTTTGTGAACTGAGGAAGCCTGATGCTTCAGAGTCTGGGACAGATCTGCTGTCTCCATAGTGGAATCCGTCTCTGAGGTGTTGTCAAGGCATCTGTTTCAAGGATGTTTCCTCCTCTCTTTTTCTGTTGTGGAAAGGGTTGCTTTTTTATACACACACATCACACATAGATGGCAAAAACAATGAAGCAGCAGTAGTGACATTAACAAGATGTTTTAGGAACAGTTAAAAAAAAAGGGTTATTCACCCTCATGTTGGAATTTTCTTTCTTCCATGAAATGCAAAAGCTGATGTTTTGCAGTGATAAAGAAAGTCATACAGATTTGAGATGAAATGAGGGTCAGTAAATAATTACAGAAATGTAGTGTGTGTGGGAGAGAGAAAAAAACAGAAAAAGAAACCGAAAGAAACCAGTTGAGAAGGGTTAACTGAAGTTACATCTTTGTTTATTGCTAGGTGGTATATTTTAGTCTAGGACTCTGATTCTTTCAGTTATAGCTGGGAGTAAAACTCAGAGAGTTGCATCAAACCTTGGAACCCCACGCTTGACTCACAAGTCAGCCGAGAGTTTTCACTTTAAATGCGCTCTTTTAGCCAAAATTGAATATATTAACTTCTCCCGAAGGAGCAGGAAGGAAAGATCTTGTCTCCAGAGCAGCTGGAGGATGTAATAATGTGCATTACAGTGGGACGTATCTTTAGATCTCGCCAGGCTCTGTTGTTTTGACAAAGTGAAGAACCGTATTGATGTGACATGAGTGATGAAGGATGAATGAACCAGGTGTTGCTTAAAAAGAGCCTAACAAGATCGTTTGGAGGGAGAGACAACTCTGATTAAAATGTACAGTACATGTATGGTCTGTGGGTAAATGTCTAGACCTGTACTGTCACCTACTGTATCTCAAAGTATATTTTTGTTACTCATATCAATTTAAAACAAAGAGGCTCTAATTACAATATCTTTCAGCAGCCTTTCAGACTCAGCAAGCTTGCATTTATTTGAGCAAAAATACAGTAAAAACTATGATTTTTGTTTCCAGGATTCAGGATTATAAATATTAATTAATAAATAAATACTTTTCCAAGGAATGGCAAGGATGCATTAAACTATCGCTTTTGAACAGTGTATGCGTTTTCTAGTCAGAAGTTCAAGTCAGAAGACTAGAAAAAGAACCAAACTCACAAATCCCACCTCCTTTGTCTGCTAGCTCACAGGTAGCAGCCAGTCAAAACTGAATGTGTCAAGCTCTCAGTTTTCAGTGGGTACCTAGGCTACTTCTTCACATTAGGTAACAAATCTTTCAGCTTGGGTTCTAAAGAGCTAATGCCACAGTGGCAGGGGTGTGATATTGGGCATCTGTTTAAGTGCAGATTAAGCTAAATTTGCCCCTTTGTCAGAGACTGCTGTTTGCTAATGATAAGAGACAGGACTGTTGTTCGGTACGCCACTGACCATTTTGCTCCTGCTGGGCTCAGTATGTATGTACAGATATAGGTAGTGGAATAAAAGACACAGAGAGCTCTGAGGTGGAAAAGAGCATGTGGCTTTTCATTGCTAATGTTCTGGGCAGACTCAGCTTTTTCAGACTTCTCCTTGGTGACCTGCACTGAGAGCCATATGCTGTTTGAAACCGGAGATACAAGAGCACACAACAGGCCACCTTTAACCCTTCTCCCTAGTGTTGACCCCGCACACCCCTGTACAGTTCTTTTTAAAAGCTATTTTTGAATGAAACACACTTGTTTGGTGACACAAGTGGTAGATGAGAGAACCTGCGAAGGCTTAAATTAGATTCAAGACCATAAAGGGCACTGATCTGAGATTTGTTACTTGTTATTAAATCAGCCCGTTTTATTCATCTATAACATGCTCTTCTGCGTTCTGTATCTTTCCTCAGACAAGGATGGAACGTTTCATGAAAGCTATATGAGGACTGTAAAACACAAGGTAATGCATAGATATGAATTAAGGAATTTCCGCTTCAGATCCAGGATATCACACAGTTCTGATGGTGCATTAGGGGGAAGTGGTCAGGTGTTTAAGAGCGTCTTGAAGATTTAGAGCTTTATCTTAACCCTCCCCTACAACCTCCTGGGAATGCTTGGCACATTGTGTTTTCAAATATACAATTTCTATTGGTTAAGCGGACTCTGTTACTTAACTGGTTGTGTTTGTTAAAAATTAAAATTTTGTCATTAATCACTTAATAATCTTTTTCTTATTTATTTAATCAGTCATGATTCTGGTTTTGTGAATCAATGGCCTACACCATGACCAGTTTTGTCTTATTTACAAATGGTTCTTAAATATTCATCAAAAAATCCAGTATGTTAACCTATACTGTCATTAGATCCTTTATGTAATGTCTACCGGCCATCTCTGGTCATGCATTTCAATTAGGCCTGACGGCGTAATTGCCCACTTGTCTCAAAGATTTCGATGGTTGTCGAACTCGTAACAAGTTGCACAGTATCAAAGTCATGCAGATGACAGGACTTGTTAATTAATGGAGTCATTAGAAGAGTCTGCAGAGAGAAGTATGCTCCTGCGTCTACACTGATCAAACAGTTGGCAGGAAGTCGCCTCACTGGGCCACCCTCCGTCTGCCGTGTGGTTATAGGGAGATATAAACCATGTGGAGTTGATAAGTCTGACATCAGTACAAATTGTGTAAAGTCAAAATCAATTGTGACATAATCGCAGTTGTTATCATCCAGGTTCCCTGCCGAAGCAGCCAACTTCTTTGCTAGATGCTAGTTTTTCATATTTAGCACTCTCTCTTCATCTCGGCTTCAACTGGAATGATAAGTCATAAAAAGTAGATTGGTAAACAGAATAACCTTTGGGATGAGTGCTAGATAAGACGGTCCCTGTTGTGCTTTCTCTTTAGATGCATCTGGGAATTTCCTCTGACTTTACTGAATTAGTCATGATTCAATCAAAGGAAACTATTTCTGACGACTTCAATCTCTCTTAGCCTGTTCTGCAACAGCACCTCCCTCCTCCAGTAAGGACAGCACACATCTTTCTTTGTTTACATAACAGACATAACAGACATAGTTGGCAGATCTAATACAGACCTCAATTCCTTTTTTTTTCTTTCTCTTTTTTTGACATTTAAGTATATTTTCCAAAACAATTGAATGTTTGTAAATGGAAGTGTAACAGATCTCAGCTTGCTAGAATACACGTACAGTAGACATGCACTGAGACGTTGATTTAAGTGTGACAAATCATTCACATAAACCTGCAACAGAGTAAGGCACATTTTAATCCAATTCTGCTGCCATGCTTTTTAAGCATGGTCAGAGCAAACCGAAAGATAGGGTTTTGGTGGAGGATGGCAGCTTGGTTTGTAGTGTTGATTGCAGGGTGGCTAACTGTGTTGGTGTGTTGTGATTCACTCTTCCTCTTGCTGGGACAAAGGCTGATTTACTCACACTAGGGTGCTTCCCTGTGCGATCGCACCATACCAGATTTGGCTGCTTTCCTGGATTCAGCCCAGTCTCTTATGTTTATTTCTTTTGTGCGGATAAACATGCCACTCGGATAAGCGATAACCACACGAAAATCTAACTGGCCTGTTTTACTCGAGGCACATATTTGGAATGGTCTGTAATGGGCTTTATTGGATGTCTAGACCCTCAAATTCAAGGGTTAGGGTTAGTCTGACAGTAATTTTCTTACAAATGTATTGCTCAAGGTGGTGACTTTTAAAAAATTGGTGCTCAGATGGTTGTGGCAGTGGTACTTTAGATGGGACATATTTAGAAACTTCTGACTGTTTAAACTGTCAACATTCTAAAACCTTTTCTGTGAAGCCACATTTTTAAATTCAGAGTATTGCAATCAACACTGAACAGAAAAAAATCTTGCTAACCTCATTTTGATTTACATTTTGATTTATTTTTTTTTAACCTGTTCTGAGCTAACTACAGTACACAAAAACACACCTGATTTTGTTTGTTTTTTTAAATTATTTTTTTTTCATCTGTGCAGACAGGAAAAGTCTACAAAAGTAGTATCAGCCAACACAGACTGTATTCTTTTATTTTGTGCCCTTAAAATGACACCTCTTATCAAATTAGCTTCTCTGTGCAATCCCTGTTTGATTCATTCGTGGCCTGAGGCGGTGCTTTACTCATTTCTGTTTAATTTTCACCTCCGCTTTTGCGTTTTTCATATTCATTTCTTTTCAGTGCGTGCGATAGTTAGTGGTGGGGGGTATTAAATTGCCCGAAAATTGGATATTAAAGGAAACCAACTGTGGGGAAGAAAATGGACTGACTTCTTTATCCCTGATGTGTCATTTTCCATTTCTTTCCCCAGTTTTTTCCTCCTCCCTAGAGGCTGGCCACTCATGGGTACCACACATACACATTTTTCTGCACTCTTATTTCCAGACTTTAATGGAACATGTGACACATGGGAGGAGGAAGGCGTGTCTTTAATTTATCTGGCAGACGCAGACCTCAGCAACATCTCAGCCCCCACCAGTACCTCATCTCTCCATCGAAAGAGCCCTGAAGGAGACGTCAGCTCCCACAGAAACATATCAGCGCCCCAATTTCTCCCACAAATTCTTTCGTTTTTTTTTTTTTGTTAACCCAAATGATAGGATTATCTGAAGCCCTTTGGCACACATGCTGATGAGATTTTGGCAGTTTTGCAGCAGGTCACCTCCCAGGCTTCCGCGCTTCCCATAAACCCGTTTGCCGCTAAGGGACAACATGCTGTAGGTTTCAATCTGCTCTTCATCCTGCAGGGAATAACCCTCTGTTAACACATCGGCGAAGGCCAAGCACAGAGAGATCCTGGGATTTACTCCCCATGGACAGGCCCACAAATTTCTATAGAATTTGAATACCCTTGCATTTTATAATTAAGTATTTTGTCTAACCAATAGTATTGTAGCTTTCTTGGTTATATTTAGCACATTTTATCATGTCGCTGTCATGTCCACAATTTATATGGAATTCTTGTTTGTCGTTACTGTACAAGTGTGTGTAGATTTCACAAAGAGGATGGAAGAACCGTCTTATTTTGTTAATAATAATGGTGATGATGATGATATTTCCAGATGTGCATTGCATGCTTCTCCTTTAGCCAAATAGCAGCAGACATCTGCGGGAAGCCAGAGGAAGGGATGAGAAAGAGTGTAGGAAAGGGAGAGAGAGAGATGACAAGAGTGGGGGGGATGAACACTGAGGCAATGACAAGGCAGTGTGACTCAGAGTCAGCTAGAGCTGTTTCATGCTGACTGTACGCATAAACACAGTGGGTCTCATTCCATAACAGTCTATACAGCCATATTTCTTTGCTACAATTTTTGTCTGTGTTTTCACACAGATGTTAGAATTAACTATAAGCTATTTTCAAACCTTCATAATAAGAAGACATGCTTCTAGAGCTGCATATCAGCATATTAGAATGATTTCTGAATGATCATGTGACACTGAGAACTGGAGTAATGTCTGCAGAAACTCAGCTTTGCTGTCTTAGAAATAGATTACATTTTAAAATATATTCAAATAGAATTAGATTTGAAATTGTAATCATATTTTACAGTATAACTCTTTTTAATGTGTTTTTGATCAAATAAGTGCAGCTTTGGTGTGCATGAGACTTCTTTCAAAAACTTCCATAACCCCAAACTCTTGGACTGTAGAGCATATATTATTGATTCATATTATAATATTAGCAATATTATGCAATAACTCAGCAAGTTTTATTTCATGGTAAGCAAACTGATGCAGGTTCATGCAGGTTATACATGTTAGTAAACAAGTTGTTCAATTAGCAAACTGCATGAAAGTCTATGAAAACCTGTTTTCCACATAATGTAAACACTCACATTGACTGTCCTCTCTGGGTGGGGAAAAAAATGTTTCCGTGGCCTTTCCTCTGGTTTTAGAACTGCAGGCGTTTTCCTACCTGCTAATAGGAAACTCTGAAAAACAAGGGAGGGATGTATTGACAGTTTCACTGTGTCTGTCTTTTTTGAAGAATTGAAAGGGTAGTTTTACCAAAAAATTAAATTTTTCATCAGTTACTTTATCTCAAGTTCTTCCAAACCTGCATGAATTTTGTGTTGAATGCAAAAGAAGACACTAGAATGTGGGTAAATAACAGCATAGTATTTTCATACTTTTCATACCAGCAACCATGTTGGTTTCCCACATTATTCAGATATGTAATATTTGTATTGTGCAGAAGAAAGAAATTGACACTGGTTTGCAACAACTTACCCTTTTATGTCCTGCATATACCTTCCCGAGGGTAGCAGAAGTGCTTGTATTATATGAGGGCTAAACTGTTAGTTTTAACTGAGAGCTTGTGTTGAATAAATATGAGATACCCTGGTGCGGCTGCCAGCAGCTTAATGGCCAAACCGGTCCAGGAAGAGGGAACTCGGGCTGCTCTTCTACAAGAATGAGAGCGTTTGTCTTTCTTTATGTCTCTTCCTATGGTGAAGGAAATTCTATAAGCCATAAAGTCTTTGTGATCTTAATGTAAACAGAAGTTCTGGCCTGTCTTGAACTTAAAATCCACTCCAGACATAATCTCATTGCTCTTTAAGAGCTCTAGGCTAATGTTAGACTGCCACTTAAACTGAATCAATTGAAAACTGCGAATTTGTAACTGATGACATTAAGACATGGGGCACGAACTCAGTTTATTAATCAGTAGTGTTATTTCTGTGCAGTTCAATCTAAAAAGCATGGCTCAAAAGATGTTTTACGTTCCATAAATTATGAGGCTGTTCTTCCACTTGGTTTTGTCAACCGTATTCCTTTTTTTCCCTACTTTTCACAGATGGTCCGTTTACAGGCACTCCGCCCACCTACGGTTACGACGCAGATCGGGCGGAGGAGCAGCGCCGACACCATGACATTCTGCCCTACATCGACGACTCGCCCTCCTCCTCCCCTCACCTCAGCTCCAAGAGCCGCAGCAGTCGAGACACTCTCTCCTCCGGCTCGATCGAGTCCTCTAAGTCTGTAAGTCACCTCCTTGCCAGCCAAACAGCGATGAATCTGACATTTTGATTGTTTTGGCCTTTGAATAATTACTTTTATTTTACAAATACAAAATAATTGATTCAGAATGACACAAATGACAAGCCAGACTCATTATATTTTGTTGGGCATAGAGAGATGAATGCTGTGTTGGTGGTGTGCGAAAGTAAAGAGTTCTTTATGCATGCATGAATCCACCAAGTATATGCCATCTGTGAAGCAGTCCATTTTGAATAATTGTACCAGTAAACCCACATATATTTCTAGCCGCACTGGTAATGGTACGCAACAAAACCAGTGAGCTGTGAAATTTGGCAGATTTCAAAGCTTGCAGATTCTGAAGTGCTGACTCTGCATAGTGCAATTCTAATTGAACATTTAGTGCTTATCGCAGCTTAGTAAATATTATATAGCTCGGCACTGTGCAGAAGAATCTCACGTTGTTCATTGCATGCAGTCATGCTTGATCTAAAGAAATTCTTTCTGTTTTCAGTGTTTTATCAAGTATGGTTTAAAATTAGCATGGCTTTCATTTCAGAGCCTTAAGAAACTGTCTTCATCTTGCATAGTGGCCGTCAAATTACTGATTGTGAACCAGATCTTTCCTGCTTCATTGACACAGCCATTGGCTGTCAGGTTGATTGATGTTACTCCCTGCCAATATCAGGCCCAGAGGCAAGCAGTTTATTTGGGCCCTTATGACCTCTGTGTTTAGTTCCCACATGGATTTTAATCAATACAGAGTAGATACTCACCTGCACACACTCATGTACCCTTCCCCAGTAACACCTACATGCTTTACTTGTTTACCCAACATACACACAGCCAGGGATCTGAAATATGGATACTGTAAATTTTAAAGAGGGATTTTCTGGTATTAAGCTGCAAAAAAAACTCTTGTATTGACGCTACGGAGGGGTGGTCACCTATTTTTAAGACACATTCATCTCAAACACAAATTAGATTTCATTTTAATAAACTGTATGTTTTAGGATAGTCTTGTCACGCTGTCACAAAGAACTGTTTCAGACCCAAAGAGATCCAAAATCCAAAAAGAATTTGGGCTTTTCTATAAGCGAATTATTGTGTTCAAGAAATCACTCTAATTTAATATTAAAAGTTATATCTTTTCTTTATGTTGGCCTCAAAATGTAACACATCAGCTTTTTTATTAGGTCGCAATTCAAAGCACAATACAAGACATACAGTATGACAATCTAAAATTGGGGCAAATTAGCTTTCGGAGAAAAATAGGTATGTAGTGAATAGGAAAAGTTAATGTAATACCCTTTTAAACATTTAACTATTATATAACCTATGTTTAAAATGTCATCTTATTAAATGTGGTTAATTATTTTTCAGAATTTAACTATACATTCCTAGTCATTATTGACGTACTGTACTGTGTACTTGTGTCTTTTTTTGGTTGGAATCATTTGTCATTCATGCCTGTTGTGTGCGTGATGAGAAATGCTTTCTCGTCCTAGCGTTTTCAATAAGCGAGGGTTATTGTTTGAGCATCTGAGATGAGCTCGACTCATCTCTCATGCGCTGAAACACTGACATGCTTTGATTAATAAATATGTGGATGAATAAAAGATGGTGGTCTAGAGATACAAGGGTGCCCCTTGGGGTGAGACGTCTAGCACCCAAGAGTTCATGAATAAAACCTTGATTTCCACCTTCCCCCTGCTGGAAGGTTTCAGTGGCGGGATTTACTCTGTCATCAGGTGGGGTTTTACATCTAATAGCAGTTGTGGAGATTAGAAGAAATGCATGCAGTGAAAGCATTTTAGCATCATCTCGGTTTAAAAACTCAATTCAAGTCAGTATAGTCTACACAGTCATTAAGCAGATGGATGTTTTATTGTAAAATCTGGACTGGGAAGTCTCATGAGACTATCACAAACATCTGTGCTTTCCACTACCTGTGCTGTGGCCATGGAAACCAACATTTCAGGCCAACTTAGCCGTCATCAGCACTCGCTAACCCTACACACGATACATAGGTATGCTTTGCTTTTGGATGGATTCTTGGTCTGTAGTATCTCTAATACCTAGTGCTTTGTGAATAGTGTAGACTACATAAAGGCCTTATTCAGTTCAAAGGTGTTATGAATTTCCCATGATTCTCATGTAGCCTAGACAGTTATTATAAGACCATAAAGCAGCTCTATTGAACCAGTGCCAAGTGGCTTTTTTATAGCTCTTTTCAGCATTGCCAGTATGTAATTTAATGTCATGTGATTTAAGAGCATGTTGTTCAGAAGCTTGTGTGCTCTTTCTATGTTCATGCAGGCGGAGTTAGACCTGGAGAAGGGATTGGAGATGAGAAAAAGGGTGTTGTCTGGAATCCTGGCCAGTGAAGAGACCTACCTCAGCCATCTGGAGGCGCTGTTACTGGTAAAAGTGCCTCAAGTTTGATTTTGCTAACAGTGCTTGATTAAATTATAAGTTAGAAGTGTCAGTCAAGTGAGTAATTATGCCACTGATCTTAAAATTAGATGATCTTACCCATCAACTGCAACAGGAAAGTCATACATATAAATATGTATTTGTGATGATGTACATTAGCAGGGCAAATTTAAGTCAAATCCAGACTAAGGCCCAATCACAATTCTATTTTCTAACCCTTTGCCTACCCCTCACCCCTTCCCCTTGCCCCTTGAAATAAAGTGGAAAGGGGAAGGGCTGAAATATTTTCCCC
>JAUMHQ010000085.1:6651855-6672616 GCA_032361165.1 Enteromius paludinosus
AAAAAAGCACAAATATCAGAGCATGTCCAAACATCGCAAGGGCCCCAAAATCACCTCGGACCTCAGACCGTTAAGCAGTGTCTATTGTTTTGAATGAATGAATTTGGCTCTTTATGACTAAAATCCTAGCAAATTCATATACATTTGTATTGCCCCTGCATTGCAGTTATTTTACCAAAACATAATGCAGGTTATAGAGTTTTGTTCTACGCTGACTTGAGGTGGAACTAATGTTCCATTGACATTAGAGAAACCCAGTTCCTGTTGGTTGGCTGTTTTTGACCAATCAGCATCTTCTATTCGCACTCAAAGCTCTTGTTCACCCTTTTGCTTAATGCACTCTCACCCAACACGGGCCACCCTCTGTTCTTTTTCTTTCCTTCGAATGTCACTGCGCCTTCCCAGTGCATTCTGAGGCCTTTCACAATGAAAGAGGTATGAGAACGAAAGCGCAAGAGAGAGAGAGAGAGAGACATGTCAGCTTGCGCCCTCAGTCACGGCCGGTTAGTTAAAGCAAATGCCGTTGGCCTCCTGAGAGAGCGCGGGCCGGCCGAGGGTGCCAATCACAGCTGTACCGGGGGCTTTCCTGTGTTCCGTTCGCCGCGAGCTATTTTTTATTAATTTAATAAACATCCCGCAGAGAGCAGTGAGCTTCAGCCACCGACAGCAGCACTGCTCAAGTCCTAATGAGAGGAGCTTACTTTAACCCAACACACATAAAGGAGACAACTGCAACAAACGTACCCACACAACCTTTGACAGACACAAACAGACTCTTTAACATCTCGTATAGCTGAATGATGTGGGCCGGGACACACTCAGTCTTATTTATTTATCTAATACTCACTCATTAGTATGCTGAGATTGGCAGGCACTTTGCAGGGGCCAACAGAGAACACCTTGCAGTCGAAAAATAATGATGAGCTTACTTTAAAAGCGGCTTCTTCCGGCCCAGCGTGGACGGTAGTGGCAACGGGAGTCATTAAACGTGCCCTCTTCCTCTCAGCTTATGAGTATACACACAGCAACATGGTTAAAAAACACTCTAACCATTACCATAATGCCTGGATAACGGGGACAAGAGAGCCTAGATGTCAAACACTGGAAAGTGTAAATTCTCCATAATAGAAATTTCACTTCGTTTGCCTTCATTTCTCTCCCTCTCTATGTTCCCTCCTGTTCCCTACCCTCTTTATTCTGTACCGCTACATATATTCATGAATTCATGTTTGTGATGAAAACTTATGCGGATTGATGGGGGAAAAAAAACAAACATAAAGTGTATTTTGACGAGGATCTGCCTCGTTTCAGTGCCAGAGAGCTGCACCAGCTTCAGTCCTCGGGGACGCGCCAGGACGGTAGACCCTCATTCCGTATTTCTCTTTCTCTTTTCTTCTACCCCCTCCATACTGCACGCTCTCTCTCTTTCTCCATCCTCTACCTTGGCCCTCCCTCGTTTTTTCCCCCCTCTGTCAAAGTCAGTTACAGACGGAAGATCTCTCCTTCTTAAATAATTCACAGGTTGATTAATAGACTCACAAGGGTATAATTAGACAGGGGAGAGACAGTGGCTAGTGTAACCAGTACAGTGCTTAGGGGAATTAGAGAGTGGGATTAATAAGGAAACCGAGAATACTGCGAGTGTTCAGAAAATGTGTTGGTGGTTCAGGTTGGAGAGCGGAGCGGGTTGGAGATGGTTGAGGGGGAACGGGAGGAGGGATGTGTGCTGTATAAAGCACTTTCTCCAGGAGCAGAGAGCCAAGGTTTGTTTGATGTGGAAATTGGACAGTTTGAATCCGTCTCTTTTAATTTTTCACAAGTTACAGGGACCCCCTTGGTATATCACACTTTTCTAAAGGAAATAAAATTAATTTGGCTTTCCGTCTTACGGTCTTCCTTTTTTGTGGCCCCTTTTTGAAATGTCTTATCGAGTCCCCCCCCCCCCCCTTCTCTTTTCCTTTTTATTTGCACTCGTAGATCTATAGGAGGAAGCTGAGCTACTCTCATCAGCATATAAACTCAGTGGCGTTGCCTCTAAAACAGGATTGGGCTACTTTTGCATTCTGAAAGGGACGAGTTTTGTTGTGCGAGATTGGCGTTCGTCGCGAAAATCCGCCAGACAGATCTCTGCTTCAAATGTAAACAGCTTCTTATCCCTTTGCCTGCACAAACCAAATCAGAAATGAAACAAAACACATCAACGCAGAATCCAAAAACACATTTCAGAGAGGTTTCTGTTCACCCTTCAGCGAAGAGAGGAGGAGACTTGTGGGACTTAACTTATGATGCTGCAGATTATTTTGCTGTCTTACCTCTTGTCTTTTGTTTTTCATTTGAAAGATGCATTTGTGAAATATATTTTCTGTCCTGTCCCATGTGTGCGTTTTGAATGGAAGACAGCAAAATCCTTAGAGCTGGTCTGAATGGGTCCACCAAACAGAGCTGGTTGTATTTATCTGCCTCTTTTCTCTCTCGTTTCTTCCATCTGTCTCTCCAGATGTTTTCTTCCATTCTCACAATGCATCTGATCTGTCGGTGAAGAAAAGGCAACATGACAGCGTGTTTGCACAAGCTCATCCTGTGCCATTTCATCCTGCGCTGCAAGACACCCATGCATGGGAGATATATTTAATTAAATTTAACATGAGACTGGCTTGAGTAAACTTAATTTGGATTGTTTTGTATATTTCTTTTCTTGGAACTGTAGTATCAGTGTTAGGAAAGCTACTCGGATAATGTATCGTGCTATACAAGCTTTTCAGTAGTTAAAAAATGTAATGAAATATAAAGCAACTTAAATTAAATTAAATCTAATTTACTTTGCCTAGAAAAAGTACGCTACAAGCTACTACACTATAACTATTTTGATCATGTTTATATTTATAAAATAAATTTTAACTATGATGGTATAATTTATTAAGAGATATTTCCTAGCATATGAACAAACTCATTTAGGGTGACTGAATTTGCATATAACTAAGCTACAATAACCCTTATTTATAAAACTACGAAACATAACAGCCATGAATAGTAGATGAATAGCAGTAAATTTGAATAATTATTTTATTCAGTTTATTTACATATACCATCTGAACAAACCGGTTATCTAAATTGATTCAGACTTTTACAGATAGAAAAAGAGTCCTTAAGGACTAAACGATTCACTAAAATATATTGAACAAATCCCATGCTGTGTATGCATGCAAGGACTGTTTAGCAAGAATTGATCCACTAGAATAAATTATACTTGGATCCTACGCTACATGCATTTGATTAGGCCTATAACGTCATTTAGCGCCAATAAAGGTGTGTCGCATGTAAAACAGCAATGTAACATTTGGTCGCGCTACATTACTTACATTACATTAAATTAGATACATTACTTTTAAAACTACTGTACACCACTAATATAGTTAATAGCGCTGATTTTTTTTTTGTAGCCTAAAGGGGGCACCAGTGTTCCCAGCAGTGTTGGTTTATTTATCTATGATGGCATGAAAGCACTGTACACCTGATAAAGGGGGTGTCAGGAGGCCTCTGACAGCCTCAGAGGCTGCTGAGTTTTTGCGATTTGGTTGCTACGCCGCCAGAACAAGGAGAGTCTGTGGCAACTTTGAAGTTTTGACAGACGAAGGTCTCTGAACATCCCTTAATCTTGCCTTTCCTCAGACAGTACACACGGCAAGTTCATGCTGTTTGCTTTCTGCTTCTTAATGACACAAACCATTCACCCACCACACATCATAACATTTCATCTATCTTAATGCAAGCTGGCTGGTTTCTTCAGACGCAAAAGCCCCTTAACTCTCTCAGAAACTAGCCGTCTCCAAAGAGCGTACGCACGGGCGTGTGGGAAGACGCGGCTTTCTGCTGTGTGGCGATGAGCTCTCGCGTGTCGTGTGGGGCTTTTTGATCGTACCTGAGTGTTTTTGTTAGCATGCTGCAGGAAACTGCCTGGTGTGATGTGTTGAAAATCAGATCAATAGCTAGCAACTGTAAACGGATGGCTCTGTCAGAACAGATTGTCCTGAAGCAGACGTTGACGAGAGACAGACGTGTGCTTAACATGCCTTCATCAAATGTCATGTGCTCCACAAAAAAGTAGAATGAACTAATTCCATTTAAAAAATGTGATTTTAGTTTGCTTATTATATATCATATTTAGGGATAGGAATTTTATTAAACTCTAATTTAGTACGTTTTTAGTAAGTATCAAATCACAACCGTTTGTGCTGACAATTTGATATGACATCAGTGTTATGTCAAATTGTCAGCATGATGTCACGGCAATTTGTACATATTTTACGAGGTGGCTAATTCACTCGTACAAATCACTCGTGATTTTTGCTAAATCGTACGTAATTTTACGAGTTGCTGATTTTTCCCTAAACCTACCCATCACTGGGGTTTATGTGAGGTTGTGCGAATTAGTACAAATTAGCCACCTTGTAAAATATGTATGAGTTGGTCATGAGTCATGAGTGTTGCAAATTGTGCAGTTTGCAGTCAGTCTTTCTTAGTTTCTTCTACTAAAAACAAAATAAGGGTGTGTTAAATATATTTTTTTTAAAAAGTATAAAAATATATTATAGAAGAAAGAAAGTTATACAGGTTTGGACAGAAGCAGGACATCCTTGGACGATGGATAATTTTTGGTAATTTAAAATATTACAAATATTTTGTATTTTGAGTAATTAAGGGATTATTTAGTGCATTTCATGATAATCTGATATACACTACCCTTCAGTTTAAATGCAGACGCATTTTTTACACAGAAAACAAGCCATACAGGTTTGTAGTATGATGGCATTAATGAATGCATTTTAATTTTTGGCTGAACATTCAGTTTTATGTAAGAGGTTTTATTTTTATGGACCTAATAGCTTTTCCAACCTGAAACCTGTTTGAGCAGTTTCCTCACTTCTCACTTATTTAGTAACTTCCAGTAGATCATGTTGTGTTGTCTTGTTCTAGTCATACTTTCTGTCTCTCTCACCTTCTGTTCTCCATCTCCCTCTCCCCCCCCTGTTTTTTTGTTTGTGGCAATTGAAGGGCCAAATGGAAAGGATGGATTGTCTGCCGTAGTAAGTAAAGTGGAGTGTAGTGGCACAGTGCAGGTGGGCAAGAGAGGGCGCAGAGGTTAATTACTCTATTACTGGGTGGCTCAGGCAGGAGCTGTTTAAACAGGACCCAGTCAGCGGGGGATTAGGCCTCATTACTCCAGCTAAAGCTATGTCGTGGACCCTTCCCCCGGCCCTGCACTGCCTCTGGTTTAGACGTGCCAAAGAATATTCATACTTACCCCGGGGGAGAGAGACGGAGAGCGTTAGGGAGGCTTGAAAGGGCTGACACAAACATGGAGAGTGGATGAAAGGCAGAAGAAAGGAGAGGTTGAAAGCAGGAAGTGGAAAGAATCAAAGGAAGAGTGAGCGACAGAGAGCGAGAGAGAGTGAAGGCAGAGCATCACGATTGTAAATCTTGGCTTAACTTCCCCAGATCTGTGGCATCAACCACCTGAGCTGAGCAATGCAACAATTATCCTTCCAATACCCACACGGGCAGATTAACATCTCCACTCCGATTACACCCTGACCTGCTCCCTCTCCTCTCTTCCTCTGCTCTCGGCCCACAGGTGTCTGATGGCACGGGCTGATAGTCGTACTCCTCTACCTGAAGAACGCTGTGTGAGCTGAAATGGGGTCGAGATTGTGTACGTGAACTGGGCTTGTTGGTCAGTGCGTCAGTGAACCGGGTTTGTGAGTCTTTGGATCAAGCCGGATTGCTAATTGAGCTGCTTTGTCCGATAGCGAGAGGTCTTGGTGGGCCAGTTTGCTCTAGATGACACCAATACTTTGTGTTCGGTCACTTTTGAAATGTTACGTCCTTTGGGGCATTCGTAAAACAGGAAGAAACTTTCCACCGCATCTGCTTTTCTAGCACAAACCATCAGCTCAATGTGAACTCTAGTTTCCCTGTAATGCTGTATCGACTCGCCTTACATGGGCCTTATAGCTCAAGTGCATTTGTACGTAAACACTGGCCCATATACAGTTGCAGCACTTAATGTGACCAGAATGACCTTATACCCTCTTTTCTGGGGCTGCACTGTATAGGAAGACACAGTATACAGCATTAACAGTATACATAATGAGTGGTTAGTGTGCGTATATATGGCACAATAGAACTATACACATGATTTAGTAAGCATGTATCATTTCCTAACCCTATTTCACATTTCTCTGTCCAACAACTTTCTCTAGCACAACATTAAGGTTGTGGAAATGGAAAAAATCAGATTCAGTTTTCACATAAAGACATGTTTCAGTAACATTCATAGTAAAAATAAATATACAAAATGTATTTGAAAAACATCCAACTGAAGATCTACTGAAGTATATTTGTGCTAAAGTGGAACTATTGCATATTTACTTCAGGTACACTTGAGTCTCGTGCAATAATGTAATTTTATTATTTTTATTATTTTATTTTAATCATGGATTTCATGACAGTCTGGGATACATGCTTCTGTAGAAGCTACAGTACAAGTTTTTTTTCTTAATGTTTCAATTGTGTTGTAGTAGTTTTTTTTGTGTAGTAGTAGTGTGTCCTGGGGCTTCCTTGTGGACAACTACAATACCCCAAATCCCCAATTCAGAGAGGTTGTTCTTATGAAAATGTAAATTAAATGTGTAATAAATGTAAATTGCAGCAATAAACTTTTAAATATAATTTTTTACAATTCGTAAAAGAAGTGATAGAGTCAGTACAGTATATTGCCATCATATTTTATCTATGCAATCTGCAGATTTATACAGTACAATTTGTTTTATTTATTTATATTGGAAGGGCAGACTTTTTTATTTGTGGTTAGGTTAGTGGTTAGTATTTTTGTATATGCTGGAAATATGCTTTTTTTTTCAAATGCAACATTTTACACACACACACACACACACACACACACACACACACACAAAGATTATACAGTTATAATGTAACTACATTAATATGCTATTGATAGAAAACGATAGTTTTTAAAAAAAATCCCTGTAGAGAAAAAGAATGGCGAAGATGCTTTTGGAAACTGACATAACTGTTACTGTTGTGTCATTAGTTAAGAAAAAAATAAAATGAAAAAATACATAAGGAGCATAAGAAATATGTGTGTGATATTTCAGATGACAGGGGCTTGAATAGAACAAGCACACACACTTGTGTTTTATGAAATTGTAGGGACATGCAGTTGTGCACAAACACACACACACACACACACTCCCAGAATATTCTGGAAAAATTGTCATTAAAATACAAGGAAAAAAATGCTTCATTTTGAAAGACGCCAGCCCTTCAATATGTGTGATTTAGCTCAAATCCTGGACAGAGCCACCATTATATAATTGAGGAAAAAATCAATGTAAGCAGCTAGATGTGGCCGCTGTGAGCAGGGTTGCATCCATATTGAAAGTGTGCAGGATCGATCGATGTCTGGGATCAGCTTAGCTTCACTACCCTAATCACACACCGTGCTGGTCGATGCCGGAGCCTGAGCTATTGCCACTCACAGCATATGTTAACGTTAGTTTTTCTCTGCCTGTTTAAAAGCTGCACCTGAGATCTTGGCCATTTACTGGCCAAAAAAAGAGAAAAAAAAAACAGGGATTATATTAAAGATTGCCTGAGGTGTGAGTGAGATTCTCTGCCCCGCTGCTTAAGGACGTTTGGGTGGGCACTGGAGAGAGAAAAGAAACACACAGGATATTTATTTTATTGACGTTCTGCTGTAGAACCAGGAAGATTTAGCGGGGCTCGACTGTTAAAATTCCCACAGAGCTTTTCACTTGCACATACACACACAAACACAGGCGGTTTCTCTAAGAAGGATGAAAAGCAGTCAGTCAATACGTGGACTGATTTGCACTGGAATAAACCTTAAATAGGAAGTCAGATAAATCTGTAGGATTAATCTGAATGCTTTCGGAATTCAGGTACAATGAGATTTTGATACTGATGTCCTGAGGTGTTTAGTTCTTCTCAGGTTATTGATGTAGCTTCTCATAATTGTAATATTTGGAGTTTCAGGCATGCTATGAAATTATTCATTTAGTCAACAACAGAACAGAGCTTTTGCAAACCATTTTGCTTCTGGATGCTTTATAAATTGATTAAATGGTGAAAAGTTGCTCTGATTTATTTTCTCTTTTTTTAATAATATGCATTGATGAATCTCATACAAAAAGATGTTTGGTAGGAAAGTAAATAAGGTTGACTTAAAATATTATATAATATACATATATATATAATTTAGACTTTAACTGTGATTAATTGTATGACAGCACTAATTTAATCACATTAAAAATAATTGTGTGAAGTGTGTATATTTATTATGTATATATGAATACTCACACATGCATGTGTATATTTACATGAAAAATTGTATGTTAATACATTTAAATACATATATATATATATATATATATGTATACTGTATATATAATATCAATTACATGAGTATAAATATAAGGAAATATATTATATATAAATATATAAATTATATACTGTATGTATGTGTATTATGTAAATAAAAACTTTCATTTTGAATGTGATTATTTGGGATTATTCAGTTGACACCACTACTTTAAATCTCGATTAAACACAGCTTCATTAAATCTCAATAGCCATAATTAATTCAGCACAATTTATTTATATACAAATACATTTTGTGCATGATGTGGTTGCATTTTGTGTTCTTTAAGTTGCTCTCTATTTTTGATTAGTCTAGGCCAGTGGTAAGTTATGCTCTTGAGGGAGATGCGTCTAGAACCAAAACTTCCTGCAGACCCTCAAATCTGCAGTTGCGCATATTGGGAGTATTTTAAGCTTCCAATGGGGAAGAGATCATAGCGTGCTTCCATATTAATTGCCCTTTGGAATGGCCCAATTATGCTATTAATGGGTCCCGGTGTGAGAACTAATGGCTGGAGACCTTTTTTGCATAGCATTAGCTTAATTGAGCTGCAGATAGAGGCCTAGTGTGACTAGCAGGTCAAGCTAATGTTACCACTGGTCCAGCAGAAGACCTTTAACTGACAGCTATATTAATTAACAGCTATCCAGTTACACAGGCTTTAAAAGAGATGAATTAGTAACATGTTTGGTGAAGCAGCATATTGCTCTTGAGCTGAAAAATAAGCTAAAGGTTCGCAACACCGGACGGAAAGTCTTCCTATACTGTTAAGCTGCCGAAATATGTAGGAAAAAACGTGCCAAATATCATTTTGGTGGGTTCTTACAGTACCACGTGGGGTGGATGATGGATTTTATGTATTTTAAATCCACGAACAGGAATAGTTTGTATAATCTGTGGACGTCGGTACAGCTATTACGCCTGAATCTAAATAAACGAGTTTCTGTTTTTAGAATAAGTCAGCATTTTACAGTAGAAAAGTCCTCCTACTCCTATTAAAGTCCAGCTGCATCAGAAAGTAGGCTGAACGAAGCAGGTCAGGCAGGAAGCTCTTTTGTTATGTAAAGAGCTGCTATTTGATCCTCACGCAGGAAAAAAAGGAAAAGAAAAGGGAGCCGTTCAGATAAACTTGCCTCATCAGATAATTGAAGATGCCTTCGCTCCAGTTTCTCTCTTTTGCATAAATGTCTGATCAGTTTTCAGCACGCCTGTCCCTCCGCTCGCTCCTCTGGAGTTCTGTGGGATCTCTGAAGAGCTCCAGCACGGTGGCTGAGCTAAGAAAACATTTGCAGGATGATCTTCATCATGTATAGATAACATATTCTATTGTGTGGTTTTTGTTCTGTCATTGGAAGTCTACGGTCTTGCTTATCACTCATGGTTTTGAAGCCTTTGATGCATGTGTGGAAAATGCATTTTAATATTTATAAAGTGTAAAAGCTAAGGATTGTTAGAAGTAATTCTTCCCTGTAAGTCACATGAATTTGTCTTATTCTTTTATGCTTCTTTAATCAACAGTGAACACTGAAAAAGTGTCTTCTTATATTTGTTTATATTATATTTTCTAATAAGCAAGCAATATAAATGGACTTTCATCAAATATTAAAGCAAATACGAGTCGAGTTCAGTTAAAGTTTCTAATCCTATTTTCTGAAGTGCAATATATACTTAAAAAAAGGTCATCTTACACAATTTTCCGTCTCAAGTAAATTTATCTTGTAAAGATGTTGCAATATTTTCACTGGAAAACAAGACAAAAAACACTGATTAAAATGTGTTTTTTTCTCCCTCGCTGTGAGACTTTTCAAACAAATGCGCATTTTGGCTACAAAGCAAACTACTGTTCCTAAGTTTGCTGTAATTACACAACACCAGACGGTTCTTCTGTTTGCATTAATCTTTCTGGTGGTGCTCTGCTCTGTGCGCTCTCCAGTAATATTCATCTGTCAGTTTTAGTCAGAACTCTTCCCTTCGCTTCCCTCCTCCCTCTTCCACCTCTTCCTGGTGCCAGTCTTTAACTACTCTCCACGATGGCCACTGCTCTGCTTGTTACAGGCCCAACACGAGTGCAAACAATCAAAGTCTTTGGGAACACTGAAATATGCATGGCTATCCGTGACAGACAGATAAAGCAGGGCAATTAGCCACGTAATCCTAGAGTGGCGCAAGTACTCGTCAGCCTCAGCTGTCCTCCCTCCCTCTCCCCGGATCTCTTTCCTCGCGCTACTCTCTTGCTCTCTATTAGTTAAATGTACTTTGTGTGTCGGCTCCCCATCAAATCAAGTAACACTTCCTCTAATTGGCTTATAAATTATACAGCTGAGGCAGCATTATAATTTCATCAGTGGTAAACATTGCAGGGGCAGTTGGTAAAGAATCTATCCCTCATTAATTTCTTAATTTGGGTAGATGGAACCAAGAGGAAGAGAGAGAGAGAGAGAGAGGTTGGGGATGAGTGAGAGAACCAGAGCAACGGAAAGGGGAGGATCGGATGAACGAAAGAAACTCGCATCACCTCGGGGATGAAGGGACACATGGTTAAAAAACCAGGAGGATGTTGCCAGCTCTTTTGTTAATAAATGTCAGATATCCGATCCAAAGGTTTTGTCAGTCGCTCTTCCTGTGAAATCCACGTAGTGGCTCCCTTCTCGTGACTTTTCTCACTCACTCACACACACGGTTTTCCCCATTTTCTCCCTTTGTGTTCTTTTTTTACTCCGACTTTATGAATATTTCATAGCAACGGTCATAAATATTCATTCCGATAGCTTTGCATAGTAGTTATTACCGGTATTTCTTTTTAAAAAACAAAAATACTCATTATAAATTCTTCATACTCTTTCCCTGAAATAATTACAAGTGCGGATATACCGAAACACACACACACACACACGCTCCTTCACAGTGAATGCTTTATTCCATGGCTTTATGAAGTGGAGACAAATGAATTTACAGTTCAGTCGTAAGTTACCGACTTCTTCGAGCCGCTAGCTGTGCCTCTTTAGATATACTCTCACCAAAGTGATTAACTTTTAGCATATTATCATATTTTAGGCCTTTTAAGGTGCATACAAGGGTTGTTTTAATTCACTAGCTGCAGGTTGCTGAAAATTCAGGTAATTTATGCAGAAACTGTCCTAATGACATATGCTTTGAGTTGGAGTTGAATGCATCCGCGTGAGTTGTATCCTGACTGGGACCCATCTGTCTCCGCTCGTCTCATGCTGTAGATTTGGACTGGCTGCTTCCACCTCCTGTCAGATTAAACACGGAAACATATGAATGACTGACTGCTAACCGCTTCCATTGTCATGTCACGTTAAGTCTCCAGTTCCCGCCGTTTTGATTGCTCATTTTGACCATTTCTGAGCTTTCTGTGCAGGGCAGGTTAATCTTGACATTGTCTGATCTTTGGGAGACATATTTTTAAGCAATCTTCAAAATGAGGGCTTCCTTGTGTCTCTGTGGTGAAAGCCAACATGAAAGGATTCGGAAAGAGTGGGAGAATCTTCAGAGGGGAAGTGCGCCGCCGAAATGGTGTGAAATGCAAACGCCCAATGGCTTTTCTTTCATGGCTTTTATTCAATAAAACAGAGCTCTTTTTATGTAAGCCTTTTGAATCTGACATATAACACCCACACTCAGACAGGATCAGAAATGGCTTTGCCACTGGATGATCATTATTATTAGACATTTCTAATTTGATCATTTTTTTTGAATGATCATTGGATTTGACACAATCATCTGTGTAGATTTAAGCTATTAGTTTCAGTGTAGATCAGGTGCATGATGCAAGTGCCATGTGTTAAAACATTATCTGCTTTTCGCCCCTTTTTATTTCTGACATGAGAATAACATTCAAAGGTGTTTGAGGTTAAATTCAGTGGAATTAGGGGTTTAGTATGCATATTTGCAAATCTGTTTATCAATATGGCTACTTTTAACTTTTTATATATTTTTTTTTATCATTACATTAGGCCTACAGCAACGTAAATATAAAGGCAGACACACACTCTCCTGACGCTTTAATTAATGTTGCAGTTAAGCAGAGCACTGGTCACAGCCTTCCTGAGGTTCTGCATTAGTTCCACCTGAGCTGCTCTACACCGCAGAACAAGCAAAAAGACTGACTATTGACATCTCACACTCCCTCATACGCTCATATCAGCCAGTCACGGGTCACCGACTCCATCCCAGCGGGTCCATGTACCCGTTAAAGGGCCATGTTAACAGCCTGATTTCAGAGTCGGCAGGAAAAACCAGTGGTCCCTAGACAGCCCCCAGACAGACTTAATTACTGATGAATTACTGAAGTCTGAGGGAACACTTCTACAGAGCATACTTGAGACGAAAACGTATTCAGGCGGGAAAATTGATGTATATACACTACGGAGTGAAACCACATCAGAAAATCTAGTGCTTTAGAAGCTATTTTTCTTTTTTCCCAGTATGGCTCGTAATCATACATGTATATGCATATTTTCATGCAGATTATACTGTGAAACGTATTTTTGGTGTCAGAAAACTAATGAACGCAATTCATATAAAGGGACTACATTATGGGGCTTCTTCAGACCTAAATAGGCCATTATATATATATATATATATATATATATATATACACATTATTTTAAATACGTTTAACCCTGTGTGGTTCGCATTATGTTGTGTTTTACTTTTTTAAATGAAAAAAAGAATTAGGAAACATGTCTTGCTCCACTAACTAGTTTTGTTTTTGTTTTTTACTAGTAATTACTAACAATATTTAAATTAGTAGTTAAAGTGATAACTGATGTTTTTATTCACTTGGAATAATTCATTATCAGTGTTAGTCCGTATTGTTACTAAAAGGATCAAATATAACATAAAACAAATACAAATGATAATTGTTGCGTGTGTATGAATAGAAATATAGTCATTTCTAAATAAATGAATGAGTTGATACTTCTCATTATAAAAGTTTCTAGTGAGAAAATGCAATTCTGCTGTGTTTTTCAGCATATTGTGAAAAAAACATTAACATGACTGAACATTAATGCTAAAACAAATGTTGAAAATACAAATCTCAAAGGTTTATTTATAAATATGTACAGAAACAAGCATTTGTGCTTTAAAATAAATTAATCTAGGGCATATTATGTACATGAACTCTGAAATACTGTATATTAGTCACAGAGTGTTTTTTGTAAAAAAATTAAATCAACATTATACAGGCTTTTTTTTTTTAATCCAGGATATTTTTCCTGAGCACAAAACGTCCAACAAATAGAGAATGACTTTGAGATCGACGCTTAGCATATTGTTTGGGCTCAACAAATTAGGTGCTTAACGGAAGGTGATGTATATCAAAATATGTTAACTAACAAAAGAATATAAGACTAAATAATCAAAAAAATCTGTCTGTTATCTGTTAAAAGCACAAAGCCACGAACACAGAAGTTATGAATATTTCATACAGAGAAAAGAACGAAACCTTCTTTTGAAGTCTTGAAAGAGCACACACAAAAAGGAAAGAGGAGGGGGCCGTAATTATTGTCGAAATGTATTTTGACAGATTGTTATATTAAAGAAGTAGGAGGTTCTGCCAAACAGAGCTAACCTCTTCAACAGGAGAAGTCTCCACCTATCAACAAAGCTAGCACTCAAACCAAAAGGCCAAGATCCATTTGACAATCTAATATCTAGGAGAGAAAATACTAGGCAGCTGGAATTTCAATCACGTTTGCAGTGATAATCTAATCTGTGACATTTAACACCTGCGACTATTAATATGCACTCTATATTATGTGTACAATCGAAATCCAAATAGCTTTTCATTTTCTCTTAAAGCGTCATCCTATTACATCGTTTAAAAACAGCTTTCAAATTCATGTTATTAGATGCTTATCGCAATATGTCAGTGAACAAATTTGCTGTGACATGCAGCAGACGGCATTTGAGGTTCTGAGCACTGCCTTTGTGTTCTAGTCGCTCTTTGATTAATACATAATGCACATTATTACCTCATAATCAAACACCCCTTACAAGTTGCATTACCAATTGTAATGATATGGCAACATTTCAGAACCCATCGTAATGAAGGCCCCCTCTATGAATAATAAACAGGAGAAAAACTACATAAACACACTGATTACTTTAGTTTTAAGCCCTTCGACGGTACGGATGCTTTCATTGATGCCGAACGAGAGATGGGAGCAGAATCGTGTGTAATTATCAGACCATCTTTATCTCGGGATACCATCCGAAACCTAAGACAGGGCTGCTGACTAGCCCTGAGGCGAGCTATCATCTTCAGTGACACTAGAGCGTAGGGCAATGCGACAAGATGTACCAAAGATGAGAACGGACACGGAGGACAGCGTTCTGAGGGTCCAACCAGCCCGAGTCTATCTTTGATTACCACTGACCCCAGTATGTTAACAGTGTTGTGTGGAATGGGCCGTCAGGGTTCATGGCCTGCATGTGTCTTCCCTGCGACCCACAAAAAAACTATATTTAACAATATGCACTCAAGCTCGCTATCTTAATTAAAATGGGTATCACATATGCGGCTGGGATCCATTCCTCATTACTGTTGTATCTCATTAAAGTTCGGCCCTTTGGAGGGGCTGGATCGGTTTTAAAACAGTTTTCTCGCGGTCTCGCTGTTTTTCATTTCCTTGTACAGTCATCTTCTTTTCCTTTAGGCCAAGGAAAAGTCATTATTTGGAGATGGGGGACTTGGTGTTTGCAGATCCATAGAAATGTTCCCAAAACCAATTAGGAAATGGATTTATTTAAGCCAATTAAAATCAGCCACGGGAAGAGCGTGCATTTTTAATGCGCGAGTAGGATGTCGTGGCAGCATAATATTAACAAATCAAATATATACAGCTTCAAAAAAACAAAAAAAAAAACAATTAGGATAGAATAATTTATTAAGACATACAGTCATAGTTTTCATGATAGAAAAAAAACTATACATCACTTTTTAGCTCGAGCTTGGATTTAAAATAAAGATTTGTTGAGAAGAATATCTCCCACATGTCCTATATTACAAAACAATTCGTGAATACTTCATAATGTATTTCAAATGTTTCTCTTTCAAGTAATTAAAGGCATTTTTTTGGCAGTCAGCCACGCAGATTTTGTCATCTTTCACACCTCTGCTTTAGTAGAGAGGGGAGTCGCAAAAGATGCAGGGACCTTGGAGTATTTTCTTGATCCAGTCTGAATCTGAAAAGATTATATGTTTGTTGTTAATATGCATAATCATTTACATGTACGGAACATGACATTAAGGTGGTTTGTCTAGATTTGTCCATAAGGTCTTTCCCCATATTTTGTAACATGATGCAGAAGAGCATGCAATATTTATTTAAAAAAAAGCTAAATATTAATAGAAGTATTGACAATATAAAAATTCTAATAATGGCATGTTGAATTTATTTATTTATTGTAATAATAGACAGTTGCTGTATTTACACTACTGGGCCGAATGCATAAATCTATTATTCTGACATATCCGTCAATTTTTGGTACAACCCCCCCCAAAAAAGACATAATATAATTTTCATATCGACTTGGTACCAGAGTACCAGCATGTTTGACATCCTAAACTTGCACTGCTGTGGGGCAGCAGAGATTTTGTTTTGTGTGTGTGCAAACTTCCCGCTGCATTTCAGAAAGTGCAATGTGGTTCTGAATGGAGATATGATACAGCATTATGGCTCACCCTCGGGCTCTGCTACTGAGGCAATACTGTCCTGCAATAGACAGCGGCGGTATGTCACACCCTGACAGGCCTGATATGACAGCGCACACCTTAGGGAGAAAGAAGGCAAGAGAAAGAAAGAGGGAAAGAGACAGTAAGACACATGAACAGAAACGGCAGGGGAAGGTTTAGATCAGTACTTGGCAGAGATCAGAATGACAGCAATGAAGCAACTATTTCCCTGATACACCATTAGGGGCAGTAATCGCCTTTCAGTCAGGAGGATGGATAAAATGTCACGCCAGGGGTTTTAAAGTGGGTCAGATCTACTCAAAATCTACTCAACACCTACATATAGTCCAGTGGAGAAAAAGTGATTTTATACTGTAGGTGACAATTTACACTTTTCATGTCTGATCATTATGAAGACATGTTACTGGCACAAAAATCCAAAACAAGAGCCTAGCAGACAACATTCTGGTATTCATAAGGATTAAGTGCGGAATATGAATATGGTTTGAATTCTAACTAAAATGACACAAAATATCAAAAGTTAATCTGCTCATCAAAGTGAACAATCTGTGTCGGATGTGAGCCAAGAACAGTGTCACTTTACTTGGCACTGCCAAATACAGCCAAAGTGTTATTAAACCAGCTGTAAAACAGTAAAATAAAATCACATTTTTATGTAAGACAGGCAAAACAAGCACATAGTATTCCAGATTACTATTTTAGTGACACTTACAGAGTTCAATTGATGAACTTAGCTTTTAATGTATTATTATTAGTATTTGGGATGCTCATTTTAACCGTTTAACCGTTGACCGACCAATTTGAAGTTTAACCGATTAATACATTCAGTTAAACAGTTTAAAAGGTCATTTTATTTATTTATTTCAGGATTTTACCTACTCATAGCCTATATAAAATTGTCTTGACCAAAAAAAAAAAAAATTCGCATTTTATTGGCCTCATTCACACAGCAGCAGAACACAGTTGTTGAGTACAGGGAGTGACACCCGCGTTCTCGGAACACACTCAATGTTTGAATTCAATTCTCATTTAAAATAATGTTGTCAGTTAACCGGTTAATAATCGGTTAACGAGCGTCGGTTGTCGGTTATGAGAAATATCGAAATGAGCATCCCTACTTAGTATTATTTCATACTTTTTCAAATTTACTTTTAAAATAATATCTTGGATATTATAATGATGTACCATATTTTGACCTACCGGAGCCATCTGTGCCCATTCTTGCACTCTGCTTGTTTGCAGTCTGTAAAAGGCAGGACTTCTTTACAGAGGCTGCAATACTCTGGAAATGTCTGTTTGTTCATCTTATTCATGATATGACCTATCAGCACCTGTGAAGGTCAAACATAAAAAAATTTACATGCAGGGTAATGTACACTTATATTTCTAAACCAAGCATAAAGATGCGTACATTTATACACCTTAATCATCCAATTTTCATCTTACAATCTTAAAATGCTCACAAAAATATCTAGTTTTGCTTTATTAACCGTTTGCCAGTTTGTTATTTAACTGAAAAGCAACTATATTTGTTTTCAGGAAACAGTGAGAAAAGGGGGTTCACCTTGGCTGCCCGGTCTTCATTAGCAGGGTCATTTGTGAGGAAGTCACACACACCTTTGGTAGGAACACATGTGTTCTGAGTGACGCAGGTGTGCAGGTACACCTCGCCCAGCACCTTCTTCATATTCTCGCGGATCAGTTGGGACTCCACCTCTTCAATTCTGCTGCTGATCTCCTTAATTTGTTTCTCACTGGACTCCCTTTCAGCATCGATTTGCCTGAGTTTTTCTAAGGCGGAGATCTCCTCCACCTCATCTTCACCTCCACCCGCACCTGCCTCCTCATTCACAGCTTTACCTTCTCTATAAGTCGGCTGCCACAGGTGCTCTGAAGGGGTTTTCTGCATAGACTTGTAGAGTGTCCGAAGAAGGAAAAGCTTCAGGCGCCATAAGTAGGTGGACCCTGAGGTTTGGAGTTTCTCATCTAGATTGTTCTGCAGAACTGAAGGGATGCTTTTGTCTTTTAGTATCCGCCAACGCAGCAGGTCCAACAAGTCTGTCTTTCTGAAGAGATTGTGCACTTGAGACTCAAGCAGCTCAGCAGCCGCTTCATCTGGAGTCTTAAGAGTGATAAACTGCACCTGGTAAGTCCGATTGACGGGATGGAGCCCATTGATCATGCCGTCATTGGAGAGAAGAGCCAAGTAGGCACCATTTAGACTGACAGATATGCCATGTATCCGTCGACCCGCAACTCCCTCTGGTAGAGCAATTTCTTCCTGTTTAAACTCAACTGCAACCTCTGTGAAAACCGGCGTGATCTTCTTTAACGTACCATCTAGTGAGCAGGTGAAAATAGTCCCACTGTTATGACAGATTGTCATCGATATGATAGGGGTGGAGTGAAGGCCTGCGACGTGGGAGTTGTGAACATTGAGACCAGCTTTGGAAATAAGCAACAAGCACCAGAACACATAAGGACCACGTGCAGCAACCACTAGGCTGCAGTTGCACTTCTGGTGTGGATGGAAGAGCGTAATGCATTTGACATTGTGGATGGGTATGCGGTCCTTTTCCTGCCACAAAACCACAGGCTGCCTGAGGGTAAAGTAACCCTTCACTGCCTTGAGGTTGACTGGGAGGATTTTTATGGGTCCATCTGAGCTGGCCACAATCAGTCCGCTCATTTTCCGTCCACCGTGCTCATATTCCCACCAGGTGAGCACACTTGGCGATGATACTTCAGATTTTATGGTATTGCAAGACACCACTGAATCCTTTCCCTGCGGGGGCAAGCTGAACTGCCACACCACTACGTCTCCGTTCTCCATAAGTACAGCCAGAAGTACAGTGTTAATGTCTTTACATGCATTATTGGTCTGTACTTGCTGCATACTGCACAGACTAGACCACTCCATGCACACTGGCATCTGCATATGATACCGCCGTTGCAGTTCATCCAAGTCTTTAATGGAGTTCGGTGGTGAGCCGTCGTTCTGAGCAGAGTAGTTCCTGGATTTTAACATTTCCCCGTATAGTTCTGTAAGGTCCAGTAGAGGCTTCCACTGTAAACGCAAGTGACTGCTGTGGATTGTGAGACGATTGTCCAGTGTTAAGAAAGCAAGAAGACAGCGGCCATATTTATCACAGCCTGATGGTGACCAGCTGGTGTACTTCACGCCATGGAGACGTCCACTTTGAGGATGGATGGCTCTGTCCATAATTATCATTTGGCTTACTACAGGATCTTTACTCCTCGCAAAGCTTTCTTTAACAGCCTGCACTTCCTTTTCTGGGCCCACCTTTGAAAAAAAATATATATAAAAAAAAACAATTAATGAATTTTAGACCAAACGAGTTTGTAACTATAATATTTTTACTTTTTTTAATATTTAAAAAGTTGTATTTATATTTAATTTTGTATCATGTCCACTTAGGGCTGGGCGATAAAACGATAACGATATGCATCGCGCTAGGCACGTGATTGATATCAATTAAAAATGTGTTCGATAAAACGTTCAATATTTTTTATTCTTCGTCGGAAGAAAACACTAGTGATGGGTCGTTATTGAACGAATCTTTAATGTGACTTGGGAAGAACGAATCATCTCGGGGAGTGATTCGTTCAGTGCGCATTGTGAAAAGTTCTTACTGGGATTAAATCACCTGTTTCGAGTCAATCGACTCTAAAGACTCGATAGATGACCTAATCAATTCTGCATTTGATAGGGTTATGGGGCTATCACGTCACGTTATGAACGAACGACCCAAAAAGACTTTTCAGGTAAGAGGTGAGGTGAGCTAATCATAGACTGAAGACCCAGGTTAACAATGAATGAATCTTTTTTTTATTATTTCTAATAGCATTACAGTATTGTATTGTTTGTAGTGTGATCAGCGTGTGTGTACATATCTACTAGGATTACTAGTGTTAGGGAAAAAACATTTTATTTATCCTTTTTTGTAAAATCAACGAAATTAACGAGATGACTCGAAAAAAGATTTGTTCATTTTGCTGAACGAGACTCAAATTAAGGAATCTGTAAGATGATCCGAACTTCCCATCAATAGAAAACAGAGGTTGCGAAGCTAGTTTGCTTGCATTAACAAAGGCACTCGCTCTTTGGTAACTTAGCAATGTTAGTGATACGCTAACAGCCAATCATGTAACAGTTCATGTTTGGTTGCGCTGGTCAGCTGGATTGCTCTTTATAAATAGAAAATGTGAGCCGCAGCATCTGAGGAAATTGTAAATAAAAGTTGAAAAGTCAGCTCGCCAGTATGGTAGTTTTTTTGGATATTATAAGTCTGACCATAGTCAGACCAATGTCGTCTGTTATGCGTTGTCCCCGCTAAGACTGGTAATACCACAAACTTGATGTACCACCTTAGTAGAGCACAGCCGTATTTAGGGCAGCACGATTTGGGATAAATGTCACATTGCAATTATTAAGGTCAAAATTGCGATTTGCGATTGCGATACGATATATAAGTTGTTTGACTCAACTTGCTTGTTATCAAGGAAAATGCACACACAGATTACTAATAATGCTGAGATCTGTATTTCTCAAC